>JAKCWG010000309.1:0-61620 GCA_021464415.1 Lonicera japonica | reverse complement strand
GTGCTTAACCTAATTGAGCTCATTATCTTGTCATCATAACATAGGATATCAAAAAATCTCGTCCATTAACTATGTCAATATAGGACCAAAGCGGCCTTTTGTTACATTTAATCGTAACTCGACCCATCAATGATCACGTATACCAACACAATCAAATGACACATATCAATCATGGTACATAGCATGGATGTTACATGTAATGTGATCCAGCATGCCTATTTCCAACTGGTCCTTTATTGAGATCAAATCCTCAAAATACTTAAACAGAGTGTAATAAACTAAATACTTTATTTCTGCATAAAATAAACGTAATGTAACTATAGTTAATATAAAGTAACAAGCTAAACACAAACTCCCATTAAACTAAAGTATCCTCAAATAAACTAACACCCATATAAGCAGTATGCTCGTGAAAGACCTTGGATGGTAATCTCTTGGTAAGTGGATCCGCTATCAATGGAGTTTGTCCCAATATGTTCTATAAAAATCTGACCACTCTATACTCTTTCCTTCATAACGAGAAACTTGATGTCAATATGCTTTGACTTTGTCGAGCTTTTGTTGCTGTTAGAATATAGAATGGCTATTTTCTTATCACAATATAATTTGAGTGGTCTTTTAACATCCTCTAAAATTCGCAGCTCAGTGATAAAATTTCGCAGCCATATTCCATTAATGGACGCCTCATAACATGCTACAAACTCTACAGCCATGGTGACGAAGCAACAAGCGTCTGCTTGGCAAACCTCCACCAAATCGCTCCACCAGCTAACAAATAAACATAGCCTAAAGTGGATCTCCTGCTATCTTGGCATCCAGCAAAATCGGAATACCCAATGATCTCTAATTGATCCGATCTCCTATATGTGAGCATGTACTCCTTTGTTCTTTGTAAATACTATCCATGCGGGGTTACTTAAATATCTGCCTAACATGCTAACTATGAACGCAATATCTGAACGCGTACATACTTGAGAATACATTAGACTCCCTACAGCCGACGCATAGGGAATCTTTTGCATTTTCTTAATTTCAAGGCTATTTTTCGGGCATTGACTGAGACTAAATTTGTCTCCTTTACGACCGGGTTTCACCTAGTTTGTAATTCTGCATGCCAAATCTATGAGAACTTTCTCAATATAGTTCCTTATGATAATCCCAATATACCCCGAGAACGATCTCGGTGTATCTCAATTCCTAATACAAAGGAAGCATTACCAAGATCTTTCATTTCAAAATTCTTTGATAGAAATCTCTTGGTGTCATGTAACATGCCTATGTCATTTGTGGCAAGCAATATGTCATCGACGTACAAAACTAGAAAAATGTGTTTACTCCCACTGAACTTATGATACACACAATCATCAACAACATTCATTTCAAAACCATATGAAGTAATGACTTGATGAAATTTGAAGTACCACTGACGAGAAGCCTGCTTGAGTCCATAGATGAATTTTGTCAATTTGCAAACCATATTCTTTGGGTCTCCCGACACAAGGTTTTCTGGTTGCACCATATAAATTGTTTCTTCAATGTTTCTATTAAGAAATGTTGTTTTGACATCCATTTGATGCAACTCAAGATCAAAATATGTAACAAGCGCCATAATTGTCCTAAAAAAGTCTTTTGTAGAAACTAGAGAGAAAGTCTCTTTAAAGTCAATTCCTTCCTTTTGAGTAAAGCCCTTTGTCACAAGACGTGCCTTATACTCTCTACATTACAATTTGAATCCCTTTTGGTTTTAAATATCCATTTACAACCTACGAGTTTCGCACCATCCGATAATGAGACAAGTTCCAAATTTATTATCTTGCATAGACTTGTACTCTTCATTCATGGCTTCAATCCATTTATGAGAGTTGGAACTTTGCATAGCTTGACGAAAGTTGATTAGATCATCTTCCGACATTCCACTTTCTACCTCCCGTTCTTGAAGATATACGACATAATCGTCCAAAATTGCAAATTTCTTTTCTCTCGTGGATCGTCTTAATGGCGCAGATTCTTGAGGTTGTTGAGTTTGTTCCTCAGGAATGGGTTCTCGGGAACAATTACCTTATCTTGAATGGGGGGTTGAACAACATTGCCTGTCGAGAATCTGAAGTAACTTCTTGATCAATGACAGGTATATAAACAGCACATTGTCAAAAGTAGTAGTAGGAATTAGGATTGCTCCTTCTTCCTTCTCAAAGACAATGTTCCTAATATGATTTCTCCCCTCAAACTTAACATCCTCAAAGAACGTTGCAGTTCCTGTCTCAAAAATTGACTTACTAGTGGGATCGTAAAACTTGTAGCCCCGTGATCGTTCTGCATAGCAATAAAGTAGTTGCTAACGGTTTTGAAGTCTAATTTCTTTTCATGCAGCTTATAGGGCCTCGCTTTAGCAGGACATCCCCAAACACGTATGTGCTTTAGACTAGGCTTTCGCCCAACCCAAAGCTTATATGGCGTTTTGTAGCTACTTTTGTTGGCACTCGATTTAGGATATAAGTGGTTGTTTTTAGAGCCTCACCCCAGAGTGACTCTGGTAAAGTAGATTGACTAATCATACTTATCACCATATCTTTAAAAGTCCGATTTCGTCTCTCAGATACACCATTCATGCTAGGCGACCCTGGCATAGTGTACTGTGAGACGATTCCACATTCCTCTAGGTATTTAGTAAACGGTCCTAGACGTTGTTCATCTGAGCCGTCGTATCTACCGTAGTATTCACCACCGCAGTCAGATCTGACGCTCTTTATCCGTTTGTTGAGTTATAACTCAACTTCAGCCTTAAATGTTTTGAACATATCCAAAGATTGCGATTTTTCATGTATAAGAAATAGATAACCATATCTAGAATAGTCGTCTATGAATGTTATAAAGTATTGTTGACCATTCTAAGAAGCTGTATGGAATGGACCACAAATATCCGGATGGATTAATTCTAAGACTTCTATAGTCCGATTGGCACCTATTTTCTTTGTTTTAGTTTGTTCTCCCTTGATACACTAAACACAGATATCAAAGTCTGAAAAATCAAGGGAGTCCAAAATTTAATCAGACACAAGCCGCTCAACTCTAGATTTAGAGATGTGACCTAGGCGTTTATGACATAATGAGGCTGAATTTTCCTTATTTAATTTACGCTTAGTACCACGTGACTCCACATGCAAGGTTTCATGGTAAGATGAAATAGTTTCAAGCAAATATAGATTATCAAAAGTACTAAGTAAACCAATACCAGCAATATTTGATTTAGAGATAAACTAAATGTAGAATTTCCAAATGAGCAAGAGTATCCATATTTGTCCAAAATAGAAATTGAAACCAAATTTCATCTAAAAGACGGTACAACAAAAGTGTTTATCGAATTCAAATAACAACCATTTTTTAACAATAATCTAAAGTGCCATATTGCCTTCACTTCCATCGACTTGCCATCACCCATATAAATGCATCTTTCAGCATCAGTTGGCTCTCGGTGGCTCAGGGCAACCCTGCATAGAAATACAAATGTGAGTAGTAGCACTAGAATCTACCCACCAAGTGCTTCTTGGTACTGAAGTTAAATTAATCTCAGAACAGACCAAAACAAAAGAAGTACCTTTCTTTGCTCGCCAGTTAGAAATTTAGTACAATCCTTCTTTTTATGTCCAGACTTGCCACAAAAGAAACAACCATTTTCAGTTTTCTGTTTCTTTTGTTCTGGACCCTTAAGAACAGTAACTTCTTTTCCTCTATCCTTCCTCTTACCCTTACCCTAAGAGGTGCTAGCCAAATGAGCACTTTCAGTCCTATCTTGCTTCAATCTCTCCTCTTCTTGCACACAAAATGAAATGAGTTCATTGAGAGCCCATTGAGAGTTCATTTCTCCTTTTGATAATTATAACTGACCTTAAATTGACTGAATTGTGCAGGCAGAGAGATCATAATTAAATGCACGAGCAAATCATCCAATAAGTCGAGCTTTAGTGCCTTAAGTTTTGAAGTAAGATAAGACATCTCCATGATGTTCTCCGAACATTACCCTTGCCCTTATACTTCATTGAAATCAAGTTCGCTAAGAGCGTACTTGTTTCAGCCTTATCGTTTTCAGCAAAACGATTCTAAATTTCCTCAAGGAACTTACTGGCAATGATATTGTCATCTGTTATTGCACCTCTAAAGGCCTCTGGAATCCCGCGCTTCGTGGTCATAAGACTTAGCCTGTTTGAACGGTCCCACTTTTCAAAGTACGTAATTTCCTCATAAGTACTTTGTTCAGTGAGATCATTTGGTTTCGGCATTCTCAATGCCAAGTCTATGTCCATGTAGCCAAGAATAATCAATATATTCTCTTTTCAGTCTTTAAAGTTTGTTCCATTTAACATTGGAACATTGCTCATGTTTACAGATATAGAAGTAGTAGACATTAAAGCTGAATAAAGAACCAAAGTAAACTAAATTGACAATAATGCTCACATCAAATGACCAAATAACTAGTCTATAAATTGATTAATTATATCTCAACATCTCAAGATACCTAGCACAACATTAATACCAAATCTTTGAATAGTGGTATTAACTGTAAATGGTACTCTTGGTGTAATGATCAAATATTGACAATAAAGTATGTCAAATAACAAATTTATTTTTGGATTGATTTATTATTCACATTAGGTTACCTTAGTAAGTGTCAGATGTTTATCATCACAAGTGTGTGTGCAATTCGGCCAAGTATTAGAGCCTTTCTTTGGACCGGATAATACCCGCATGAATCACACAAACACATACATTATATCTAATTATTCCCTGAAGATCAATCTTACTCAAGAGAGGTTACTTTGGCAACATCTTGTGTAAATTGATATAAATAAAATATTAAATAAATGCAACCATAAATGTTGAACATAATTAATTAATTTTTTTTTCAGTCAGATACCTTGTCATTGCCGAAAACAGTGACAAATTGAAACTGGTCACAGTAATAAACTGTGACAATTCTGCATAAACTTGTCACTGCTAAAAACAGTAGCAATGCCAACGCTTAAAAATAATGTGCATCTTCTTCTTCAAATTTAAAACTTTTAACATATAATATATATACCGAAATTAAAGGCTCATTAATATATATAGTAGTTATAATATATACACAACCGTCCATATATATATATATATATTATAACACTAATTATGCATCATCGTAATGAATGATGGAAAAGAATTGACCATGAAAAAGAAAGGCTTCCCAAACCAATAAAAAAATAATTTCCAGCCACTATATGAAATTCTTTAAGCAATCACATAACCATACGCATATATATATATAAAGCAGTTTAAAGTATGTATAAATATGTGACGCCCTGCAAGTGATGAGTACTCCCTTGGAGGGGAGGAATTGTAGCTTAAAGGAGGCATCTCACATCGGAAGATGGGGGATCCTTGAAGACCCATATAAGTAACAGTTGGTTGCTAATTAAGTACGAGGCCTTTTGGGAGCTCACTGGCTTCGGATTCCATGAGAACTCCGAAGTTAAGCTAATCGACGGCCAAAGCAATCCCAAGATGGATGACCCCCCTGAGAAGCTGGTCGTGAGATCCTAGAAACAAAGTCGTGCGAGAAAGGGCTGCCCAGTTGTAGCTGGAGCAGAGCCACTCAAAGCGGATAATATCGTACTGAGGTGGGACCGGATCGTTACAAAATACATACACAATTGCGCATACATATATATGAAGCAGTTATATATACACAAATTTTCGATCATGATGATCAAACAATATATAACATTAATGAACAATGCAATCTCAATATGAATGATGGCATGGATGTAAATTAATAATAAATCATGCCCTCATAATATGCCAAAGGTTGACAGAATCCAAAAAATAATAATCAATCCCACCAAACATGTACTTGGTAGAAGACAAAGGACATGAAATCCTCACATCAAATAAAAATAAAATAAAATTTGGAGCATGTAAGATTTAACTAACCACACTCGGCAGAATTCCACCAAATTCACTACACATATATATACACGGCAGTAAAAAAAATTTACTCAAGGAATTGATAATGGAACCTGGCTCTGATACCACTTATTAAATCTATAAATACCATATCAATTCAATGAGTAGGAAAAAATGAATAGCAGAAATGTACCCGTCTCCATGGATAATTGATCGATTAATGCAAGGGACTTTAGTGCCAATTTTAGTATGGCAATTTGCCTTCCAACCCTTTCCCCTTCAATAGCCTTTTGATATTCTCCTTAAGAGGATGTATAGAATAAAAGAGAACCCAACAACTGCCTGTTGATGAAGAAGACAATTATATAGGGATGGATTGGGGACCATTGCCTCAATTACATTAGTTCCCTTGAACTATCCGATAATTCTATTTCCGCCCCTCATAGAAAAGAATTCACATAAGTGCATCTACACATTTGCTCCATGATAAATAACCCACAAGCCTACTTAAACATCAGTTGGATCACTTGAGTTTAGGCTTTATTAATGATGACACACATTAATTATACATAAGGTGGACCAAAGTTGAATTAACTATAAAAATTAATCCAACAGTATATCTTTACAAAGGACCTTATCTTTCGTGGTACAATATTAAGTGGTGAAGTATTTGTGTTTTTAGAAGGACAAATATATCTTATCATTAAAATTGTATTGTAATGGTTATGAAGGGAATAAATTTCTACGTTCGAGTCTATGGAGGGTTTCTTATAGCATAAGTAATTCAAAGCAAAAGTGTATTTGGAAATTCGTCCAACAATTTTAAGAATGTAGTTTCTATTTTTAGTTTTTAGTAAATTAGTTTGCAATTTACCCGATTTTTGACATAATTTAATTTTCATGTAATAAAGTAAATTAAATTAATAAAATTTCTAAAATCTCACTCGGCTCCTTGTGGATATGATCCCTCACTTCACTCTATACGTCATTAATGTAGTACTATAGTTATCAATTTTTGATCTAGTGTTTTTCTTTCTATGAAAAAATTTCTCTTTCAATGCTGTATATATATATATATATATATGTCCTTACATGCTAAGAAAAAGTATTTCAGATGAGCATAAATTTGAGGTACACTAATTGGACCCATATATTAGATGCGCCAATCTATTAAGCTGTGTCATCACCTGCTCATATCAGGTAGCAAATTTATAGTGTCATGTCTATTATTTGTGAATAATTAGTCATCTCAAACTTTGTATTTATACATGTTTGCCTATATTGTTTGGAATCTTTCTTCGTTCACTTTTTAGCCTTTCATTAGCAATTTTGCTATATTTTGCCAATCCATGTGATTCCTTTTTAAGCCCGTAGATTTTCAACCTAAATCCATGTGAACATGGATCCCCGCCGTCCTTTAAAACACAAGTGTGTTTCTTTGTGTTCTAATCCCATCCGTACATTTATAACTGTCAAAATTAATCCTATCCATTAATTATTAGGGTTTATGGATTTGTGTTTTATATAAACCTGTTGCTCTTCCCTCTCTGCTGCATTCAACACTCACCCATACATACATTTTGCGATGAGATAAGCCCTCTCCCCCTCCCTCTCATACTGAGCAGATCATTCTTCTATTGTCCTCTCTTCTGTAGTAAGTATACCTTTCTTTGTTTTATCGTAGGATTGGATGTATTCGTTTGGTATTTTTGATCTTCTCTTTACTAATTTGTGTTTTGTGTTATTTTGATCCCGAGGACCATTGGCTAGTTGATTATGTAATTGATCTACAAGATCTTGATCAACAAATTGCCGAGGGAGATATGAGTATTTGTATGAGTTTATTGTGATCTAATAGTGTATCAGTTTCATAGACAATAAAATCCATTTTTATAGAGCAAGTTTTCTTGAAACATCAAAACTAAATGGTTTTGTTTGGAATTTATTTGTTTCCCATTCCATTGTTTTTTAGAATTGTCTTACCTTTTTTATTCTTCTAATTTTTAGAAATTGATCTTGGAGGTATCCAAACCATCACCATGTTGCTGTTGTTGTTTCCTCTAATTAAAACTTGGTTTATATGTAGAAGAATTCAACCTTGCCACCATACGGTGGGGTTGGATGAGGCGATGGGTCTTGAGGGCTTTTTCTCCATAATTAATCCAAGGGAAGGACACCTTTTGATTCCATTTCAAAATAAGGATACTCTTTACCTAAAATAACCTTCCATAACTTCTTTTTTTTTCTATTAAAAAACGTACACACCCCATGCGCCGCAGCTCTCCCTCACCTAAACCCCCGATACATCTCGCAACCCATAAACCTAAATTGCCAACCAGTTTTTAACCTTCAATCTTGTAACTTTTAAAGAAGTTCTTTAATTTTTAGACCTACATTTTTTTCTTTCTTTTCTTTTCTAAATTTTATAACTCGGTACAAATATATTGTCAACCTACTATGCAGTAGCTTGCGAGTGTTTATCCATAATGTGAGCATACAAGGATGAAGAGGAACCTTACCTACCTAGTTTTTTTTTCCTCTCTCGGGTAAAATTCTCTTATGTGAGAAATGAAACGCATTGCAAAACATCATCCTTTTTCAAACTAAATTATTTACAGAGTGTAGAATGCTAAAAGAAAATTAACAGACCACAAGAATTTAGATCCTCTGTTTAGCGTGTTATAATTTTATGAAAAAAGGGTCCTTAATTATAGATTACCATTTTGAGCAAACAATTATGCGTGCCAAGAGTAAATTTACTTGGTAGTACTTCAAAAATTATCTCCCGAAGCAAATTGTCTATGGTAGTTCTTACATGGCCACTACAATTCATCAACTTCATGGGCGTAAAACATGCCATTTTAGAAAGAGGATATTGGAGCACCGCCTTAAATCTCTTATATTCAGCTAGCCCTTAGACAGTGTTAAATGGATATTGGAACTGCAACACACAATTATATAACTTTCTATTTTGATCTCTATTTAATATTGTTTTAGGGTCATCTGATCGAGAATTATAAGTGATTTAACGTGGTGCTCCAAATCTATAGTTCTAAAATTGCATGCTTTAAGTCCATAAAGTTCACGAATTACGACGGTCAAGTAAGAACTACAATAAATGATTTGGCTCTAGATATAATGGCCAACATACTATCGAGAATTCCAATATATTTGATCTAAGCATACATAGTGGTTTGCTAAAAATGCAACTATGCAACTAAGGAACCTTAATTCATAAAATTGCAACTCACTAGACCGAGGGTTCTAGATTCTTCGAGGCCATTGAATTTTAGCATCCAACAGTTGGTATACAAATTAATTTGAAAAAGGATAAAGTTATGCATCGCACTCATTTTCCTCGTAATTACACTAGAGCGAATTTTTCTCGAGGTAGGAAAAACCCTAGGTAGGTAGGTTCCTCCATCCATGTGTGGCTATAGTTTGGTTACCTTGATGCTAGCGCATGATAGTCTCCTTTCCTCTATCATCATATATATCTCTCTCACACACCGGGGCACCTAACTTCAGCTTCACCGGCGTAATACGTCCATCTGTTTACAATTTTACTATGGTATAATCCACTCATTCCTTTAAAATACTACTTGGATTAATTTGTCTCCCGTTATTCGAATTTGGTTTAAAAATCTAGGTTTAATCAATTAACCACAAAATTTGGTACTAGTTGGGCTAGAACTTTCTATTATTTTTTTCATGCTAATAATTCGATTATGGATGTTCTATAATAAAAGCAATCCTTTTCTTTTTTTTCCCTTTTTGTATGAGGTTCAAAGTAATCCTCTAATATGTTTATTTTTTGAGAAAAAAAAATCAACTTAGTTTGGATATTTTGATTTTCATTTAAATTATAAAAATAATTTTTTTCCAAAGTTAAGAAAATTCAATTAATGCTTTAATATAATATAAATAATACATTATAATAAAACTATCGGTAAAAACCTAAAAACATAGCATGTTTAATTGAATTGGCTATGTTTTCGTTGGGTATTAGACAAAGAATTTGATCAAAATGCATTTAAAACACAAATCAAATCCATTGGAAGTAACAATGAAATGTGGACTAAGTATGCTATTGAAATGTTTGGATCATTGTTACATAACTTAATCTAGAAAGGAGGGAGTATATTGTAGTTAATGTCAAGTTTAAAAGCTTTTATGTCATGTTGGGCAGCTAGGCACATTGTTCAGGATGTTTTGTCCGGACGATAATGTTCTTACTTTTCCGGTTTTATAAATGATTTCATTAGGATTTTGTTTTGAAAACAATAGACTATTTATAACTTGACTATAAGTTTATTCAAATAAAAACTGGACGAAATAACAGATACGTAATAAAACAAGTACACAGATATCTAATTTTAAATAGTATGAGAGACTTTCTTTACCTTCCCGACGAGAAATATAATAATAAGAGAGAAAATATAATATGACAGAGAAACCTCCGGCAATAATCAGCTTTTACCTCTTCAAATATTTTCGAGAATTGGATTCCAGAAGTGAGACATGTCAAGTGTTGAGGATAGATTCGATAATTCTTCAGAAATCATACGATTGCAGAATATACTTAATAAGAGATCAGAAGATCAGATAGAAAGATAGAATTCTTAGATCCCAACTTACCCTTTTTTAAACCCTTGGGGGTGTTGGCCTATCTATAGTGCTGGGGAAGGATTGTCACGTAACATTTCTCCAGAAAAGGCAAGTGTCGTGCGAAAAATGGCTGTAGTGACCCTCCTGACAGATTGATTTATCATAAAGTGGTTGGTCTGTGTTTAGGGAACTTGTCGTGCGATATAAGGGGGATTGCCGCGTGACATATTGATTTGTCGCACGATAATCTAACTTAAAAACAGGTTTATTTGGCCAACAAACCCCCTCGGAGCAGTTTCGGGTGCTCGGGTGGGCCCCGGACTCCAAAATACTGTATTTTTTGATAGTTATTAGGGTTCTTGCAAAGGTCACAGATTAAGGTGTCTACAGTGGGCGAGCTATGGTTTTGCGATTTGGAGTCCACGCTTTATCAACTCGAGGATTAGGATTCTTTAAGGTGGGAACACTATTATAAAACTTGCTTTTCAAATAATTAATTGTTGCATTAAAGTTTTCTTTTCAAAATGGGGATTTTATGAAAACCCTAGGTTGTTTGCATTTCACATGGGTTGGGCTAGATTAAGGTTCAATTAGTGGTGGATATAGATGGTTATCACTTTAATTGCACAATTTAACAAGTGAATCTATGTTTTAGCTTATGCTTATGAAGATTCATGATGAACCCATCTTGTAGCTATATGTGTAAACTAAAAATTTGGGGTTTTGGGGTTCATAGTAAATGGTTGATTGTGGGTTATAAATTGTAGATACACACAAGTTTGTCGTTGATTACAAGTGCATAACATTTTCCTTTTAATTTGTACTGAAAACCAATTAAGGCGAAGTCGTTTGCTATATCCTTTGAGTTCAGTGCCATATGTAGAACATTGTTAGAACTAGTAATTAAAGTGCAACCTTGATACATCCTATGAATATCGCAAACGTAGTTTTAATGTGTTGTAAGTCCCCATAGCCATAATCATAAGATACGAAACTGCCATAAATATACTAGTTAGGCGAGAATCACAATAATCAATGCTTTGCTGGGTAGAACAACTTGAGGACCTTGATAAGACTCATACATCCTTTGTTTTACACGCAAATAACGTTATAACATGTGAGATATCGATAATACACTAGCTATTTGGGGTTCGTAGTAAATGGTTGATTGCGGGTTATAAATTGTAAATACACACAAGTTTGTCGTTGATTACGAGTGTAGAACATTTTCCTTGTGGTTTGTACTAAAAACCCATTAAGGCGGAGTGGTTTGCTATAACCTTTAAGTTCAGTGCCATATGTAGAACATTGTTAGAACTAGTAATGAAAGTGCAACCTTGATACTTCATATGAATATAACAAACGTAGTTTTGGTGGGGTGTAAGTCCCCATAGCCATAATCATAAGAGATAAAAGTGCCGTAAATATACCAATTAGGCGAGAATCACAATAATTAGTGCTTAGCTGGGTAGAAAAACATGAAGACCTTGATAAGACTTATGTAGCCTTTGTTTTACACGCAAAGAACGTTGTAACATATGAGATACCAATAATACACTAGTTGACCATAAAACACGAATAATAACATGATGATAAGGCTATGGGCAAAAGGCATAGGTAACGACGCTTATAATGATGATAAATGATGATAAACAATAGTTAGACATAAGAACTTGATATTATAATAATTATGCTTGATAGATGTGGTGAAAAGGCTATGAGGCTAATTACGTTATCGATAATAAAAAAGGAGTTATATATATTATTCTAAGTGTGACAGATTGTTTGGGCTGGTTGCATATATATATAAATGAGGATAAAGCCTAAAATGTGAATTACTTTATTGACGCTATGTAAACGAGTGATACACTTTGATGCGTTTGTCGCACCGAATAAGAAGGTCGGATAAGATAGGACAAGGATAGAACATGATAGGATAAGAGTCTTTCAGATAAGTTATAAAACTGTCATGTGTTTGGAACTGTCTCGGATTAAATGGTCGGATAAGAGAGTTAATCCTAAATAAGCGTTTGGCGAGTATCAGATAGAAAAATTTTGTTCAATTTTCTAATATACCCTTTTGTGTGATAATCATTTTAAATGATATTTGTTTAATTTCTTAACATGCTTTTCCTTTCTAGTATTATGGAAAATAAATAGAATATTTTCAAAATTTGTTTACTTCACGTAAATAGCAAAAATAAACATATCTACTTTTGCTTCAACACTAGTAGAATTAAATTCTTTTGTCCCCGCTTCAAATTTTTTCATTATATAATAGGGGTTTTGTTATGTTTCATTAATTTTGATTATATTGTTAGCGGTGAATGGAAAATCTTTGCGTGATTGCAATTTTGATATTCATATTGATTAGTTGTTTAGATAATTTAGATAAATTCAATAAGAGGTTTTATGTATTCAAATTAATCTAGCCCCTTGAAATGAAGATGATAATTTTATACAATATTTTTGAACTTATTAACATAAATACATATGAATTATACAAACAAAAACGAAATACAAAAAGGAAACCTGTGATGTACTTCGAAAGTAAACAAGCATGAAACATGCACACAACTTCATATATATATATATATATGTGTGCATATAATCACATATATAATAATAAATAAAACATTATAAAGAAGAAGAAACTTGACTAAATTGATATGGCTTCCTGTCTCCTCTTCTTCTATCTCTTTCTCCCCTCCTGCAGCTAAGTTAATTATGAGACGTAAATACGAGGGCAAAGTAGAATTTTTTTATTACTTTTGTTATCCCATAGGAACCTTATAACGCAATACCAGCCCTCAAGGTGGGATTGCGTGATCCCGTAAATTATAGGATAAGAAGTCTCAACCGGATTAAGAATCCTCTTACTTATCCAATCCTATGTGACACCGAACACTAGATAGGAAAATATAATCCTATCCCCCTAAGCTATCCGGCGTGACAAACACAACCTTTGGTATTATCACATTATTATTATTATGCTATGGGATGGCTTGCGTGAACATTGTAATGTGTATATTATACGATTCATTGTTGGATCTCGTGTTGATATAAAGTGTGGTGGTGAAATGGCACTAGTCCATGATTTGTCCCAGGAGTGGTCTCATTAGGCGGGTCGTAAGTTAGGATAAAGCGCCCATAGGTGAAAACTCGAAATTATGCTCGAAAACAAATGAAAGGTCGTACTGCTGCGTAGGTGAAAGGCCACGAAATACAGACTTGGTGACGCTTGGATGACTATTGGTACTATGGTTGAATGTTGAGAATAAAGAAACTACGTCTCGGATGATACCGACGCGACACAAATACGGATATGATGGTGATCTTGATAAATATTATTGTGTTCTATCTTATATTGTTTTATATGTATTGTCTCTGATATATTGCGGATAATGTAAGAATGAACACGAATTTTACTAAACGGATTAGAATACGCATAGAGAATCATCTGACCATCATAATGAACTTATATGTACAGTAGTGACATTTATTAACTATTGATTTTTTAGATGTAGTTTAAGGAAGTGTGAACACGTATAGTTTATGACATAGTTGGCCGGATCATAGTGAATATAAAATATTAATAATCAAAGTGACAATTATAGCTAACGGAATAGCTAAATAAGATAACATCGTAATGTGATGCTTAAGACGAATGATTTAGTAGTGATGCCCATTAGCCGGCCAAGTATGAAATTCATAATAAATTATAAGCAAATAGGAAACGATAAATACTTGACCCATAGTTACCAACTTTTTAGAATAAGTGTGGGATAGTGTTGTTTCACACATTAGAGTGATTCCACTTTAGCATGGCAAACCTTAGGAAGCTATTGATTGGAAAGAGACGGTTTTATACTAACAGTCTTCTAGTGATACGAGAACATGCAGGGTTTTATTGTGGAACCTCTAGGGGCGGGATCGGTTAGTCGGGTCAATAACTTCCGATGACTAGGATGGGAATCCTATTGGGGATCGGCATGCATTTATGTGTGAATTGCATCGCATTATTTTTCAAACTACCGCAGTGAAGTAAAGAACTTACTTTATATATAAAGCTGCACATGCCTTTGTATACAATGTGTACTTTCCATACAAAAGCTATATATTTCCCATTGAGCCCATATTTGGCTCATTCTCTTTTTCACCAGTTTTGCAGGTTTAACATCTCGGGTGGCCTGTGGTTCTTGTATCCAAAAGCCTCTGATGTCCACAGACCTTTTCTAGTCCTTTTCAAGAATGACGAAATTGTGTAAATATTCTGGTTTTATTGTATTGTATAAGAACCGAACCTTGGTTTTGTTGTACAAACATTATTTGAAGTAAATTTGTGTGAAGGATTTTATATGTGGAGTGGATCTTAAATGTTGTTGGACATGGTAATAGTTGTATGAAAATGGTTTTAAATTTTATAGAATGGTTTATTAACTAAACGAACTCCACATGCCAAAATTTTCTATAATGAGATCTTGCTTATTCTAAACTTTATTTAAGAAAATATTTCGTAAGTTGTGATTTTATATTTTAAATCCGCAGTATATGTCATCCGTGATTAATGTGGTACCGGAGGTAAAAATCTCATAACGGGATTCAGGGTGTCACATTTATACTTAATTCCTTGATGATAACTTGATTTTTGGAAGGGAGATGAACAAGAACCGATAGTGCACGTACTCTCTCGATTTGTATGGCTTTGCTTTGGGGGGTTGGGGGCATGGGTTTGAATAATGGGGTTAAGATTTGGAATGTGTTTCATAATGTTAATTAAGTGGTATTAATTTTTTTAATTGTTGGTAAATCCGTTAGTTTTTTGTTTATAACCATTGAGTAAAAGATTAAGGGTGGAGATATATACGCCTCACAAAACAATCGGTAACACTCATACTTTTCATTCGATCCTTAACAATTGAGTAATGTGTATGTTATTTGGTTCTTGAGGGCCGAGTATAAGCCTATATACTCAAAACTGAGTAAGGCATTGTCAAGTCTTCACTCGGCGCTCAAGAATCGAGTAACATGCATCTTACTCGGTTGTTACCAAGTGTTTTGTGGGGGTATATATCTATTACCACCTAAGATTAAAGATAGTGGGTGTTTATGACAAGTTAGTAAGGTGTTGAGTAGTGATGTTAACATTTGATTATTGAGGGGGTATAAATATCAGCACCCTATTTTTACTCTATTTCCATACCCTCTCTTTCTTAAAATACGACATAATATATATTTTATGTATATTTTTATGATACTACTATTTTAAAACTTGAGTTAGTAGGATAAATATATAATACTTGCCATACTTCTAATTTCACTATTGTAGATGCTCTTATACAAGACCGCATAGATATTATAATTGATGCATACTCAACACATGTGCATTATGATACTTTATATTATTTTATTTTATTTTAAAAATATTCTAATTTCACAATACGTTAAAATGAAATAAGTATAAATGAGCTAATTAGTTCTTAAAATGATCCAAGTTATCCGAATAATTAAAATATGTTCCAAATTACAAGAAAATAATATCAAAATCGCACAAGTTATAGCAAATACCTAACCCAAATGAGGCCCAAGTAGGAGGCCGGTCGCTGCAGCCTACAGACAAGAGTGGGTCAAACAAGCAGTGGACTAAGAAAAAGGTCAAAAAAAAAAAAAACCCTCGCTGTGAGAAAGCTTTGTTTCTTCATCTTCTTCCTCGTCTCTGATACGATCTTCTCTCGGCAGCCGCAACCACAGCCGCCACCACCACTCCGGTGGCTCTCTCACTCTCTACAAGTAAGTTCCATCTTTATTTTTTGTTTTGTGATTTGAGCCCTAGAACTAATAATTACGTGTATCGGTGATGTACAAAATAATTATATATAGGCTGAATTAATACCATTGGTTAGAGAGCCCAAAAGTATATATGAATTTGAACCACGAAGTATCTGTCTGGGAGTTTGGGATTTTTCTTTTTGAGCTCTCTACCATTGTTCATACGATTGTAATTTCACAAATTCTTTTATACATACTTTTTAAGAAGCCGCATGTGCATGTTAGAGATAATTAGTCATCCAAATAAATAATAAGTTCACACAGATAATTAGCCATTCACTTTGATGCACCCGCACTGTAACCCTCTCATTGTGCCTAAGAGGTCTTATTCAATATTAAGCATTCAGAGATCAATATTCAAGCCTTTTTCTTGTTTTAGCTTTGAGAATTTCTATCTTCCCATAAAGAGAAGGGAAAAAGATAAAGTTCTTGAGAATTTCTGTACTGTCACGGTCAGGGGCGGAGGCTGGCCCCATCTGGACTTTTTAAAAAATTTCAGAAAGTACAGGGGTCTATATGTGAGAAGGAAAAGCTTAGGGGCCATTGTGTAATTAGCTGATAAGTCTAGGGTCAGGGGATGTAATATCTGTAAAAAAGGCGGTGTTTGGTGAGGGCTGCGGGGGGCTTCGTGCAATTAGCATTATAAGTTCAGGTTTGTAATATATATTAAGTTTTCACTTTCTTTCATTTCTCCTTGAGGCAACTGTATTTTACTACACTTTTTTTTTTTTTTTGAAACACAGTTTCTATTTTTTTTTTGGATCATATATCAAAAGATATCTCAAAATATATAATTAATTTTAGTATATCATTTTTAACCTTTTCGAAATATCGAAACAAAATGGAGAAGTATTTTAGTAAAAAATTGGTCTGTAAACATAATTATTGAATTTGATTTGGCTTAAATTTTTTTTTGACCCCCCCTGAAAATTATTTCTGGCTGCGCCACTAGTCACTGTAGTGATGGTTATTAGGTACTTGAACATCTCTTACATCACAAAGGTTTTTCAGGATCTTACTGTCAATGGAAGGTTTAAAACATGCTTTCAAAATACGGTAACTTACCCTTTATGAATTTGTCAAGTCGGCTGCGGTTAGTATATCGGCAATCCTTGATGTAGATTTACAATGTCCAAACCCATGTACTATATATAAGAGAAACAAAACAAGTCAATTTTCCATTTTACGAAACATGCGCGGAAACAACTTACGCCTATTATTGAATAACCAACCATGTAGCTCCATTGCTTTTCTATATCTTATATTATTGATGACTGGCCGTTTAAGAATAGAAAGTGAGTTACTTAAATTAGTTTACATATTTACATCATCAATTCAACAATTGAACAATTTCGTCTACAATCTCTCGAAAACCCAACAGAAAGTGATGCATGTTAAATGTTTTAATGATTTTTACTGGAACGTGGTTATGTGCAACAATTGAATAGATGAAGGGGATTTTTACTCCACATCTACGTTATAGCCTTTAGGTAGTTGCCATGAAACTGGCTTACATTTATTGGGCTTGGGTTTATTAATATTTGCCCTCAAACAACAAAGATAACTCAAATAGAAAAACCGATTCGTCGTAGCTGGTTGGATTAAGATCAGGAGATTGTCAATTTCTTGTGAATCTGTAGTGGCTCTTTAGAATCTTGTTGTTTTTAATTTCATTTTCTTCTAGTTCCCAATTTTTCATTATCATGTAACTAGGCAAAGTTGTGCATTTATTTTACTTGGTGAAACTAGCTAACTTGCCAGCTCTGTTTCAGACAATATGGTCCTCAAGTGCTTCGCTTGGTGGGTGCGTTCATATTTAGCAAGGAGGCAGCTGTTGGAGCTCTTTCCGATGATATCATTGTCAACATTCTCAGTAGACTCCCAGCGGACTGCGTTTTAGATTGCAGAAGGGTGTGTAAGAAGTGGCGAGCATTAACGTCATCACCTTATTTTGCGGAGTTACATATCAAAAGAGCTACTACTACTACTGCTCCGTCACTTTTTGTGCAGTGGCTCGATTGTGATAAATCGGTGAAGCAAGGGCAGTTAAACTGCCAGTCAAAAAGCTAATAACAAAAATTATTATGATGATGGGAGGAGGAAAAGCATCATCACAAAAGTTCTCCCTAGTTCAGGGAAAGCAATGTACCACCATGGGGCCGTGATTTTAGGTTCGTGCAATGGGTTACTAATGTTCGAAGCATCAGCTTCAAACTTACTACACGTGCAGCTTAAAGTTGAAGGTTTGGAAGAAACACCACTGTTCACCCCCCTGCAAGACTAGGAGCAGACAACCTGCAATTCTGCTGAATGGATCTTTACCTTGGATGGTCAACCGCAATGAAGAAGTCAAGGAGGAGGACTTCGATCGTCCTTGCACGGACGCAATCATGGCGTTTGACACAGAGATTGAAGATTTCCGTCTTATGCCTCACCCAGGAGACTCGTCGTGTTATTATCACCCAGACACTACACCAGAATGGCCCATTAGTAACGGATCTTGTGCGTTGGAGAAAATTTTTGTAACACAAAAAATCCGTTAGTAATTTGGCGTTAAAAACACTTTAGTAACGGATATATCCGTTACTAAAATTAGACAAAACCGTTACAAAAAATAGTTTTGTAACGGACAAAACCCGTTATTAATTCGTTACTATATTAATTTCTGTAACGGATTTAATCCGTTACAAAATATGTACAGCTATTACAATAGAACACAATAATTAAATATTTAAAGGTTTTTAACAGAAAAAATCCGTTACTAATTATAAATCCGTTACAAATTTGTAACGGTTCATGACCGTTACAAGAATAAATTGATTGGATTTTTTATTTTATTTCCCAATTTCCTGTAGCACAATACATATTTTTATTCCTGTAGATACAACCTGTTTTAGCCGCACAATACAAATTCATATATGGCATCATACAAACCAATATTCATCAAAGAACTACCAATCAATATTCATCTAAAAACCAAACCAATATTCTTACAATAACATGTCCATTCATAAATATAAAGTACCAAAGATGTCCAACCATACATAAAACATACTAAATCCAAAATGGCCAAGTTAAAATATAAAGTGCCATCACATCCAAAAAATAAATATTCAAAAGTGCATGTAACAAAGATAAAAGTAAACTAGATACATTTCAACCAAGGCTCGAACCATATTATATAACCCCTAGCAACATAGGCAGAGAAAGTATCATTACTATCTTGAGCGAACCAAAATGGAGCATCCGGTTCTAACACTTCATCGATATAGATTTTCTTCTCACCAATACCAACCTTCTTGCCATGACAAATTCCAGCCATTGCATCTGTCACGACGTATCCCTTGGCTAATTCTTTATTTTCTCTATCAATCAACATAACCGGAGGTTTGTCGGACGAATTAGTAACTGTGACACATAAAGACATTTGAGAATATGAAACTAAAGTAGTAAAGGTAAGTTTGAACTCAAATGAAGACAAAAATAAGGTAATTGAACTTAAAAGTGCTAGTGATGCAGCTGATTCAACCATAGTTTTGATTTTTACAAATAACATTTAGTTTATAAAGGTTAAGATTTATATCAAGTATCATACATGATAATATTTATGCATATTATACAAAAAGATGAACTACTACACATTTAACATTCATTAGCTAGAAAAAAAATACGCGTAATGTTAAAACGACGCTTGTTTTAAAACCGAAACTAGACTGATTTTTGACACACTAAAAATGGTGGTGGCAAGCGATGAATTCACTTTGGCCTGGGTCGGTCTTATAATGGCCAGCGGGCCTGCTAGCCCTTAATTAATTATTTCTAAATAAATTGAGCTGCAAGCATAAAAATTTATCAGCTGGCCAGAACAGGTGTACGTACAAGCACATTTAATTTCTACTTTTCAATCCAAGTCAGCGTCACTATCTGCATGTGCACTAGCTTTCTCCATTTTTGTTCGGAGGCACTTGTAGCTAGAAGTATAATATTGCGGTTCCGGCCGGGTCCAAAATTATAATTATAAATAAATGTATATATATAGAGAGAGAGAGATATAGAGCAGTTAAATAACAATAACACTAGTCTGCTGGTGCTTGCCACTTAACTGGAGACCTTAGCTAGTGTTATGTACATGGAATGAATAATGCAAAGGGTGGTACAGATACAGTAGTCGCGTAGTACCATCACCGTGCACAGACAGACAAGTCCAACAAAGAGAAGAAGAACAAAATTAAAGCTTAACTTGTAGAGCTTTATTCTAGCGCGAAAACTAACTTTTCACTAAAAAAAAATAAGGGTATAATTATTAGTACCCATAAAAAAGTATTCTAACATTATTGTGTACTATGTAGAGATATACCCAACTTAATATAGTCCCATTTGGTGTACTATGTAGAGATATACCCCACTTAATATACTAAAATTATAATGAAGTTGGAAAAAAAGAGAGAAAAAAAAAAGAAGCAGCCTAAAGTAACAATTATATATATTAAACATAAGTAAAGAATGTCAAAGCAACAATCCAAGTCAACAAACATTACTAAATGCTCTAGGCCTCCATAATGTACACCATTCCAGTTCTTGGGACGAATATAACTGATTGCAGCCTAGAGTATTAAAACGACAGACTATTATTTATAATTTGTAAATTGACGTCAACCATCAACTACCCATTAGAATTTTGAACTGAAAAGCCTCAATAGTTTATACAACCATAAATAGGTAAAACTCAAGAAAGCCAAACCAGTGTTCCAAGTTCCAACAAGATATGACTTTCTTAACTTGAAATTAAAGCTATATAATAAATTTAAAAATTAAAATTCCTAGCAAAACAGACAAATATCAAATGTCACTTATTCAGCATTCCGAGCTAAATCAAACATGTTTTCCAAGTCAATATTCAGAATTTAGTAATCAGAGGTTAAAAGAACAAAGAGACCTAATGTAATGGGATATATAAATAAATACCTGTATTAATATGTCGATTTTGGCGGAAGAAGAAAAGCCGACCATCTCAACAACGTTGCCGATGCGGAGAGAAAACCTGTGAAGTGCGACCCATGTCATATTTCACGAATGCGTACGAAGTAATGGGCGTATAAGAAAAGGAACTCTATATATATAGACCAATTTTTTAAAATGGTATGGAATAGTTAATCAATATGACCAGACATTAATTATATTAGTTAAATGTCATATACCAATTAACAATTATAATAAAAAAAACTTGTGTTAATTGTGAGCTTGTTAACACACATTTGAAATATCACGTGATTTTACTCTAATTTGTGAAGCTTCAACGTAGCTAGAACTCACAGTGTATGCGAAAGAGCAAAGATTATATATATGAATTTAGACTGAACTCATTTTATATATGCTCAACTGTGGTGAATCTAAGCTAAGTGAAGATATATATATATATATATATATATATATATTATAATAATGTAGTTATCTATCTCAACTTTAGCTTCAGGCATAAGCCTAGCTTCCTAGTTACTATTTTTCAAAGAGCCAACAAAAAGGAAAAGTAGAAAAAAGAGGGGAGTAGTGGTGGGTGGTCAGGTGATGTAGATTTTGCTTTTTAAGTACAAAATAGGCCAACTCAAAAGATACTTCAGGGTAAAATATTTTAAACAATTGTGGGAAAAAAAGTAAAATTTACCCTCTTAACCATAGAACAAGGAAACTATTAAATTTGTACTAAACCATAATTATAAAAGTAAAATTGAACCTTCTCATTCTTGTTTTATATAAGTTTGTTGAAACTTTATGCACATTTTTTAAGGATCTTTGACAATAAATAATTTTTCGAGGTTTGAACGGACAGCAAAAACAACATCTAGGAGGTTTACTAATTACCAATAAAAATAAAATTTGGCCTATAAAAGCCCTTTGTGATTCTTTCCAAAAAAAAAAGAATTTCTATTGAAAGGTTCGTATAGATAACAAAGTTCCAAGTGTAGGTAAATTTATTTGATCTAAAGAGCTAATAAATTCAAAGTGAGGAAGAATCTTCATATAAGCAACCACAGAAAGATAGGGAGCTGCTCAAGTTTGCACAAGAGAAGAAAAGAATAGACGCTTACCTGGCATTCCATTTGGAGATAATTTATTTATTTGTAATATCAAAAGGAAGTTGCTAAGATAATCCAACAAAAGGGCGGGATAAAGAATACACCACTATTAATCGAGGGATAAAGAAAAAAAGGATGTTAATTGTGTGTGTGTGTGTGTGTGCCAGTGTGTCTATAAGCTAGATAACCCTGCATATGTGATGCTTGTGCTACTCACATGTATATTATTTGAAGAAAAAAAGCTTTAACACTCATGATAGATGGCTTACTGCCACTGGTTAACTATGTACCTAAATTGCTTAGCAGCAAGGGTTCAAACTTCAAATCCCGTTGCAGCCATATTTGTTATTGAAAAAAATAAGATCGCAGATGCAAAATTAGAAATCATAAGTACGACACAAATTCAATTGGCAGTTAAAATGCGTGCTCGCTCTATATAAAAGCACATATACATATTAAAGAAAAACGAAAAAGATTTCATTATGGGAAAATAACTTAAAAGGTAAAAAGAATCAAAGAAGTAAGCATTACCAATCGTATCGGCAAACCTAGAAAGTTAAGTTCCGTGAGAGCAATTTCAGATTCCAGTTTGGAGTGATTGAATCTATAGGAGTTTCCATGCATACTTGCACCCTCCTGCTGTTAGGTAAAACTGCAACAAGCATAAGACAGGAATTCAATCTCATTGAATAAGCTGAAAATTTATACTTTCGTAGCAGTTGATGCATGAAAGAATTACAAAAATCAAGTGGATTTGCTTGACATGGCAAAACTACTTTTCCATTCCGAACTGATACATAAATCACATGTTGTAAATCAACAAATGAGAAACAAGCATATATATATATATTAGATATAAAGAGAATAATTAAGCATTACTTTACACAGCTGTAGCATAGAGTTAAGTTACCCTCCAAGCATTTAAAGCCAAAGGTTTCTCCGTAAGACCTAGTAATTAAGAAATTGTAAAGAGGTGTGAAAATCTATTTCTGCTTCCACTTTAAATATTCGGAAAGATAATGGTTCACACGAGACCCAATTTGGGGATTATTGAAATTTGGGGATATATATACACAAAGAAATAGGGTTTAAGATTTACCTATTTAAGCCTTGGACTATGGATCGGCGATGGTGGAGATGGATCGGCGACGATGGAGAGAGAGAGAGAACATATCACAGGCAGAGTAGAAAGAGACAAGAAATAGAGAAAGATGAGCTTGGAGAATGATGGTAAATAGAGAAGCAAGCGGCGAGGAGCGGTGCATGTGAGAGAAATGGCAAGTGTTAGAGGAACTGTGGCGAGGAAGGGATGAAAGGAACTGCGGCGGCAAGGATGAGGGGGTGAGAGAAATTTAGGGTTTTTTTGTTTTAGTTTCAACGATTGTGAGAGCTAGTACTGTGAAAGAGGTTTTTTTTTTTAATTAACGAAAATGTAAGCGGGCAAACAAAATTTGGGCGCTTTTTTTTTTTTTGCTAAGTAACAGATTTTTAACATCAGTAACGGATTAAAAATGTTGCTAGAAAATAACGGATTTAATCCGTTACTAACCGCAAAATCTATCTGTTACAAATTACGCGAAATGGTGTAGTGAGAGGAGCACGAAAACATGTCTCTCTCGTTGGGGACAAGCGATCATTTGTATTTGTGTCACATTTCGTGGGGGGAAGTGATTCATGTATGGGTGGTTGAGGACTATGCTGGTTGGGTTTGGGATAGGAGATACAAGGTCAACCTTGATTGGGCTGTGAAGGGTTTCCCTTTCACCACCCGTCACAATGGCATTTACAGTCCCAAAGATTTAAAGGTATTGGGCATACACAACGGCGGACTCATGATGCATTGGAGTTCAAGAGGCCTATGTTCGTATGATCTTGAGAAGAATATTGTTGGCAAGGTTGAGTTTAAGTTGGAAGGATGTGACATTCCCACTCCATATGCGTCTCCTTACACCAAAAGCCTCGTGAGGTTGGAGTGACCCCTTCTCAAACATGCGTGATTTTGGGTAGCTGAGTTTGACTTGTGAATTTTGTATAGAGCTTTAGAATTTTTTTTATCAGTTTAGTGTTAATTTAAGTTTTTCAAGTCTTTGGGCCACCAATGTTTGAACAAACTTATATTAATATATGAAGACGAGAGCTATTTATTAGTTTATAAAGTTCCTTTTTTAATCAGAAAATGATAATTTGTATCCTAAGAGTATTTGTTAAGCATATTTTTAATAAAAAGAATATTCTCTTGTGTAAAAATCCATACCCTATTAAATGTGTATTTAGGCTTCATAAACTGGGGTATACAAGTGCCGTCAGCACGATAAAAGGAAAATAAAATTAAAATAATCGGATAAAATATAACTATATATGTGAGAAATGTGAGAATCGAAGATGTGTATAACCGAATGTTAACGGATCAGTTCTCACAAAAACAAAATGATATAGATATCTAAAAATGTAGCCGTCCTCACCCGAGATAAGTCTTAGTCATACAATTAAACTTAAAATGGCCTTAACCTTTTATAATGTAATGGTGTTACGAGTGTATTTAAAAGAAAAATAAATAATATATTCGATGATGGTCGGACCTAGTACAAAAAAGTCCCGTCCCATGCGGCTATGTTCGGATTGATTTAACTGTCTAAAAGTATTAACACAATTAAAAATTAATGTATGATGTTAGATTAATTTATTATTTTATTAGAAAATATTCTTATTTTATAATATAGATAGATTGCTAATGTCATAACCCTTTGAAATTTAACCTCATGGGTATTCACAAAGTCAGTTAAAAGATCATTATCTGACAGTTCTGAACACATGCAAAAACATAAAACAAAACTATCTAGCACGGAAATGACACGAGAATTGGGCCTTTTTATTTTTACCCCAAAACATAATTTGTTTTTCATTTAGCCCAACACATTTTTAAAATTAGTTTTTGCGCCAAACTTATGGATAATCATCAATTCAAATTTTAGAAAATTATTTAAATGTTATTATTATTATTATTATTATTATTATTATTATTATTATTATTATTATTATTATTATTATTATTATTATTATTTTGTGTTTTTCTAGAGTTGCCCTTTTGACTTTTATTAATTAAAATGAATTTGTCCTACAATTTAGGAATCCTATGATTTGGGAAACATGTGTAAAATACAATCCATTTGAAAATTCAAAAAATGTTAGAATTTAAAATAAAAATTTAAGTCTAATAAATTAGAGAAAATATTGTTAAACCTACTATAGACATATTGTACTATTGCTGTAAACATATTAGATCTGAAAAAAAAATGTATAAAACAATCATATTTTGATGTCTTTTAAAAGGTGTACATAACAGACATATTAAGTATTTGACGTCTTTTAAAAAGTAAGAAGTTAATATAACGTACCTTGTAATTAATATGACTATTGTGTAAGTCGTGCACCTTACAATATAGGTCTAGCAAATGAATGCACCACGTTTGAATTGATCTTTCGAAAAACATTATAGATATGTAAAATCCAAAAAATGGGTATCTAATCATCTGCATAGGCAAAAGTTACTTCATTGCTAATAACAACAACGACAGCGACCGCTTAATAGAAATAATAAAGTAAGTATATTCATCAAGTTTTAATCAATGTTCACAGATATTAAGTTCATTTGACACTTGCATGCACAATCGAAATGATAGTAACCGATAATCATGATAAAAATATTTATGAAGGTTAAATTGAAGGAAAAAAAGGGTATCTATGTAGACAATTTTTCCACCCTTGCTTTGTTTTCTATGCCACACTTACTCTAATACCTGAACCAGGCTTTTAGGATATTGATTAAATATATATCATATCTAACTGCCATAAATTTCCTTATTTGAATCTGAAAAATGAAGGGGGCCGGGCATGCATAATAAAATCCTTCAACAAATGTAAAGTCAAGGAAACACATATTAAGAATGTATTTCTCCAACATTTTATTCAGTCAGTCGTAATAGTATTTGGTATTTTGTAGTGCCACAATAACACCCTATTTTAAATTGATATTTTGAACCTTAAACACCATGAATTAATATTTAATTGTCCTCACAAAAAAAATTTGTCTTTTCATTCTTTTTAAGTTATAGTGTTTTTTACATCAAAATCGAGGTTGATGTATCATCACTCTAAATCCATGTTACTAGGAAAAATATATCACTATTTATTCTCTTAAAAAAATTATTTTCATGTCCCGTTCGGACTCATCACCTCTTCATCACTCATTTAGTCCAATTCTCGTTCAATGGGATCTTAGATGATCATCTCATCCATTTTTAGATTCAAATTTTGTGGAGACGATTTACGCATAGGGATCATCTCCACTAAATTTTATAAAAAAGTTGACAATTTAATTCTCAAACTAAACCTTATTAAACGAAATTAGAACAAAGGGTAACAAAAAAGAAGAAAGTCCCTTTTTTTAACTCTTTTCAATACTTTCTTTATTCTCTCATTTTCTCACTTCCCAAATTAACTGTATTCTTCATTTCAAAGATCAAATTTTCTTTCCGGTAATTCTCTTCTTATGTAAAATTTGTTGCATGTTGACCCTCCTGCCCATTGCCTTTCCTTGAGCAACGCGCGTGTATATATATATATAGAGAGAGAGAGGTGGTACTTGAGGGAGCACAGAGGCGTGCAAATTAACTGTCTAATGCCAATTAATCAAACATGCATATATCATTCATGGGACACTTTACGTGTGCAGATTGTTAGATAAAACTTATAAATCTTTGTATAGAATTAATAAAATTAAAACCTTTTTTCTTTTTCTTTTTTTTGTTTTCGCCGCCTTTAATGCCTTTTCTTTCCACTTCAAGAATTTTTTATCTTATGACCACTGTACACTTTTTAGATTATTTTATCTTGTACATGATTGCATTTATCATCCGCTAGCATTTTCCAAATATTTTTCACATAATCTTGGGGATTTATCACACTTGTGTAATTTAACTTGAATATAAGTGTTTAGAATTGTGTATAAGTGTATTTGCTTCGAGTTACTATTCTTGGAGTTTTTTTATGTAAATTGTTGCAATCTCTCTCTCTTAGCTCTCTTTTTATTGCATTTTTCTTCACACTTTTTGATTTTCATGTTCTTTTTGGATTTGCTTATCTACCTGGGTGTATTTGCTTCAGGTCATTATTTCCAAATATTTATCATAATGTATTTTGCATATGGATGTGTATTTCCTTCGGGTTACATTTCTTTAAGTTTCTTGCGTATATATTTGTAATTTTTTTTTATTTTTTAATTTCTCTTTATTACCTTTGGCATTCACCTTCAAGATTCCATTTTTTTTCAATACTATACCTTTTCAATTATTAGATTAATTACATATGCGTTTAGTTCGGGTCGCAGTTTCGTGTATAATTTATCGCATTTAATTTTATCTCTTTATTGTATTTTCCTTTCCGTTTATGGATTTAGAAAAAACACTTTTTTTTTGAAATAATAAAGCTTTGAATCGATGTACAAAAAATCAAATCGATTTTTTTTTTGAATCAGCTTTTAAAAAAGATCTAATTAAATTTAGTTTTTAATGGAAAAGATAAAAATACCATTGATTACGTCTAACTTAACTTGGACGGAAGTAAGAGACAAAGTGAGGCTTGCTCAATAATTTAAGCGCCAAAATTTGGCATTTTTTTAATATCATGGTCAATGTGAGACCGAGTGAATAATTTATGAGTAATTAATTAGGACAGTTTATTTATTTGCTTTTATTGTTTAGTATGAAGCGTTAAGCCTTTTTATTATGATATAGTTAAGACTATCTGTAATGTTATATCTTTGTAATAAAATATGTGTCATTTCAACACGTGCCCTTAGGGCTCGCGTTAAACATTTATATATGTAAATTATAAGTATCTAATAAGCATTATATTATGCACAAATTCACTTGTAATGTTTTTTTTTTCTTTTTTCTTTTTTCAGTCATAGTACACTTGTTATGTGCCTTGAGGGAAGATGTTAACATTTACCAAAAATAATAGGAAAAAAATTCCTTTTGTGATGCTACCTTTTTATAAGAGTTTAATTCAAAATATGTATAGGTGTCTAAAATTGTGTATAGCAATACTTGCTTCAGAGTCTCTTACATAAACGGTTGCAATCTCTCTCTCTCTCTCTCTCTCTCTCTCTCTCTCTCTCTCTCTCTCTCTCTCTCTCTCTCTCCCTTTCCTGCACTTCTTGATTTTCATTTCCTTTTTATGGTGCTCTTTTTGAATTTTTTTTATCTACATGGGTGTTGCTTTAGGTCACTATTTTCAAATTATTTTAACACTACCAAAGTTAGAAAGGTTCATATTCATAGTTTATTTTGTATATGGATGTGTATTCCTTTGGGCTACCAAATTTTTATATTTGTTCATAAATAGTTGCAATTTTTTTTATTTTTTTTTTATATATATTGGTTTTTTATTGCCTTTTGCTTTCCCCTTCAGATTCCATTTTCTTTCAAACTACACCTTTTAAGTTCTTAAAATATTTATTAGAGGTGCATTTAGTTTGGGTCGCCGTTTTCATTTATGATTTTTTGCATTTATTTTTCTCTCGTTACTATCTTTTCCTTTCTGGCTATAGATTTCATTTACTTTTTATAAGGCACATTCGATCATTTCCTAGCAATAAATAGCAACAAAAAGTTGAATGGACTATATTAAGGTCTTAACTTTGGAGTTAAAGGGACTATAATAAGGTCTTAGCTTTTTTGACGAACTTTATAGAGATCAATGAACTCTATGATTAATAGATCATCTCCACCAAATTTTGAAAAAAGTTCAACAAGGAAGTGGATAAATACATATTTCAATTTCATAATTAACCTACTTTTTGGTTGAATTTTTATGAAACCTAGTGGAGATGATATAATAATAATAATGGAGACAATCTCCACCATATTTTGTCAAAAAACTCATCCATTTGATCCCGAATATGCCCAATCTATAACTTAAGGTCCTTAAGTTAAGACCTTACTTAAAATGCACCTTGCCTTTAAATAGTGTTTGATTAAGTCCTAAAAATATGCTTTCATTAACGTGCTTCAAATATTCCTAATGACTTATTTTAGTGCTTTAATTGAGACGCCAAGATCTTCATTGCGTTTAGTTAGAAGTGTAGATATAGATTAATAGTATTTCTTTATTTTCTGTACAGAGACATTTACAAAGGGATTTGCTTAAGCAATAACACTTTTATAATAATTAATTGTATTTTTTTAAGTGGTAATGTGACGGTATTTTATGTGTAAGGTCAGGGGTTTGAATCTTTCAATAGAAATTTTTTTTCTTAATATAGAGAAGTATTTTAGTAATTGAATTGATACATCAAAAACCCAATTCACACTTTATTCATAGTATATAGTGTGTGTATATCTAATTTATTTCTCATTTGATTGCATTCTTAACCTCGTGAGTGCTTTTACTTATGTTCATCTATCTATCTATCTATCTATATTTGCATGAAATACAAACTTATGATTCAAAATATAAAACAATAAAAAAATAAATTAATTATTGAGATAATGGGATAGTGAATGAGTCCATCTGTAGGCCATACCATCAAATCTCTGACACCTACATAGACATTAATTAATTAAGGGTGTATATGATTATTAACATTTTGAATGAGTAAATTAACACATCTAATTAATTCGGGCTAGCTACACACTAAATATAATTTTAAAGCAATAGAATTCGGGCTAGCTACACATCTAATTTTAAAGGTTCATACAATCATGCAAGTCAAGTAATTTTGGGGTCGAGAGATGTGTAATACTTGTGTTTCTTCCGTACCAAAAACACTGGTCCCCCCCCCCCCCCCCCCCCCCCCCCCCGGTCTTTCTCTTTGCCGCGAGCACATAAATATATGATATTATGATTTATGGAGAGAGAAAATGCCCCTGCCAACAAACAGGCCTTTGGGATCTCTTTTTAATGAGAAAGATTTAATGTCTACCTAAATATAGTAATTATAAATGTAGCTCGATCTTTCATTTTTTTTTTTTAGGGCTTCACATTGATCATGAAATTGGTAATACAAAAAGCTTTTGCTGCACTTTTACTTTAATCTACACACTTGCTTTTCAAAATACTAGATACTAGTCATACTATGCAGTACAGGCTTGCTATATATATATATATATCATTCATCATGAAATTGCTTTTCAAAATACTAGATACATATTTTAGTAAAAATTAATCTTTATACGTAAGGTTTTTATTTTAGTAAAAATTAAATACAGGGATAACATGGGGAAATCACTAAGTATAACGTTAGTAATTATTATGTGAAAGAAAAAAAAACAAAAGAATTTGACTATAGCGACCAGGCTTAGATCAAATTTTCCACCTTAAATTATATTATCATATAAATGTTTATAGTATACGAGTGCAAGATAGTTGATGTGTCATAATACTTAAATTAAGATATTTTTTAAACATTGTTTTAAAATGTTTATGATATGAATAGAACGTCGTGCCAAACTTAATTTTCGTTTTTCTCGTATCTATGTGTATCAAAATAAGGAATTATTGTGGGATAAGAAGTGCAGAGGTTTATTCTGTAAAAATAAATTTAGGAAATAGATCCCAAGAAAATTTTGCATGGACATATTTTTTTTTTTTAAATATAGTCTAGAGGTGAAATATATAGCTCAAATAAATTTGATATTTTTTTGGGAGAGCTATATACCCAAAGTAATATTATTATTTTTTGCTAGAGCATAGTGAAATTGGACAACATGTTTTTAAAGTTGTATATTATTCTTATAATAAGTATACCTTTTTTTTTCTTTTTTTACAATAATACAATTTTGTCACCCATAAGAGAAAGAGGAGTTGGTTGTTTAAGTAGCATCAGATCTCTCTCTCTCTCTCTCTCTCTCTCCCCCCCTACTTTCATGTTAGTTTCTTCTTTTCACTCTTTTTTGCCAACTTTCTTGTCCTTCTCTTTTGATCTCTTCTGTCTCTTCTCCGTTTAATACCTGTTGTTGACCTTCCTGCATGCGTTGATTTCAAATTGACACAATCTTCTCATTAATTGCATCAACTCAAAAAAACAAATAATTAAATACCAAATTAGTCTTCTCATGCACCTCCTAACTTCTTAGAAAAGCAATTTTTTTTAAGTTAGAAAATGCAGTCTGAAATTTATAAATTGACCAGAATGTAGGGATACTAAATGTGTGGTCAGTAGCCCATATACTCAAATCTATCATACTTGCATTAAATTAATTTGTTAATGATATTATGATAATTAACGCTTGAAATTAATAATTTAGCATTTCATGGAGCATCTTCATTTCATTACTACTATACACCCAAGTGTTATTTAATTTGATTCGAGTTTTAATTTCATCCTAAAATTTTAAATTGTTACTAAATTTACTCTAAGAAGACTCTCATTCAAGATTATGAGGAGTTGATATATTGAGGAAGCAAACGTGTATCTCAAGCACATTCTAAGCAAATAGGTGCGTGAATCTTCTTGCCAAGATTGGAGCTAAGCAGATCAAGCAAGCTAGGCATGTGTTTGTTGATTGAAGCTAGGCACATTCTAAACAAATAATGTTTTTTCTTTCTAACTGTAACACCATGAATTAGTATGTAACTGTCTTTTAAGTTAGATTGCTTCTTACTACAAAACCGAGATACATGTATCATCACTCTAAATTTATATTTGTAAAAAAATAAAATATATATCACTATTTTTACTCTTACACAATATCTTTTTCTATCTTTCTTTTGGTCTTTTCAACACTAGCTTTCCTTATTCTCTCATTTTCACACTTCCCAATTTGGTTGCATTCTCCGTTTCAAAATTACCAATACCGATCAAATTTCTTTCTTGCTTGTGTATTTTCTTTCCAATATTCTTCTTTTCTATATCTCTTTTGTCTCTTCTCAATCCATGACATGAGATTAAAAATATACATACATATATATATATATATATTCATATTCATGTGAAGATACACGTACCACTTATGATTAAAATATAATACAATCAAATAAATTAATTAGTGATAAAATTAATGAGATAGTGAATTAGTCCATTAGTAGGCGCCATACAATCAAATCTATGACACCTACACATACATTAATTAATTAATTAATTAATTAAGGGTGTATATTATGAATATTAACACTTTAAATGAGTAAATTAACACATCTTAGGCTCCGTTTGATAATAACATGAAAAATGAAAATAAAAACAACGAATTTGGATGAAAAGATGGAAAATAAGTTGAGGCATATGGTGAGATACTCTCTATCTTATACTCATTTTTGTGAGTATATGTCCTCCATCCTTCTCTAATATTTTGTGAAAAAATCTTCTCTACTATCACCCAAAGAAAATGTTGTCATGAAAAAAAGCAAAAGGCAAGAGTTAATCTCACCACATGCCTCAACTTATTTTCCATCTTCTCACTTTAATTAGTTATTTTTCTTTTCATTTTTCATGTTGCTATCAAATGGAGCCTTAAAGTGGTACAATTCTCCGTTGTTGTGCCAATTAATATAAAACAACCACATGGGGTTATTACAGTACAGGTGTTTGATTTTGTCAAAAGTACTCCAACAGTTTAAAAAATGCTTAAATGTACTGGACATCCGGACCGATGTTGGTTTTTTACCAGCTACGACCATCCGGGAAGAAATTATATAGTCAAGATATGCATAACTATATGTCCCGGACATCCTCAACATTTTTTAAAAAATTAAAAAAAAAAATTAGATTATTAATTAATGAAATGACTCATTATCTGCTTTCTTTTTAAGGTTTTAAGCATAAGTTAAACAACAACCACTTTAAAAGTTTTATGCACATTAAATAAGTATTTTGGATTGAGACCTATATATGTACGTAACACTCGTTTTCTTCCGTACAAAAAAACTGCTCCCCAGCCAACAAACAGGCCTTTGGGCTCTCATTTTATTTTATTTTTAAAATAAATAAATTACCCTCTAGCTAAGTATAAATTAAATATGCCTCTTTCATATTTTTAGGGCCTCACAATAATCATGAAATTGGTAATACAGGAGGCCTCTTACCACGGGATTAGACAGAAATGAAACCCACTAATATATTTATATATATATTTGATCTAAATCCACTTATATTTGTTGCTAGCTATTTCATATTCATCTATACTATACACTTACTTTTGAAAATATTATAACGATATTTTTGTCTTCATCAAATTAAACTTAAATTTATCGCACATATATTCTAATGGCAAAATTCATATAGAGGACCAACCAATGAGATTGTAAATTAATTATTCATTGATGTCGGATTAAGTATAAGTGTCTTACTTTCGATCTTGTCAGTGACATCGATCTGTATATATATATATATTTATTTTTAGGGGCATTTAGTATTTCTCCCCTCTTTTCATAATTAATTGGTAGTAAGGACAGGACAGATCTATATATTAGTATCTAGTCTTTCTTACCTTAATTATATAATACGCAATAAATAGTATTTTTTTAGTTAGACTAAAATACCCCTTTGTATCAAACAAGGAAACTATGAATTATCGTTATTTCTATAAATATGAAAATTAAAATTAAACATTCCATCTATATTTTATTTTTTGACTAAATTTTGTTATACCGAAACATATATAAACAGTTGTGTATTTTATGTAAACATGAAAACACATTAAACTTTTCAAGAACTACATTTAAAATTATACATGTGACATTGGATTGACATTAAAAATATATAACTGTTAAAGGCGAATTTCTTAAAATTGGAAATTTTAAGAATCCAAACTATTATAAATTCATATTACCTGGTTTTTTGAAACAGATATATTTTAGATTTTTGTTTGTATAGATTAGTTTTTATTTTCAAATATTGTTCGCTGCCTTTTAAAAAAAATGTATTCTTGATAGTATAATAGGTTAAAAAAACAATATCTGAATCGCCAAGAAATATAAATAAAAAGTAATATTTGTAAGTAATCAAGTATCATCTTGTAAATTGGAATTTACCTATTTGTCTGAGCCGAAACAGATACTTGAATACTCCAACGGATGGTTGTGATCTTTCACTGGAAACCGCAAATAGCACATTTCCTCGTATTCCGATGCATTCATTAATAGACATTAAACTGTTCCGATGGGATTCGATGATTCAGTTATTATAAATATAATGAAAACAATTATAATGAAGATAGTAACTATTCAACCCGTAGTGAGGTGCAATCAATGGCCACTCCCAAAAAACCCCTTAAACGTATAAACTCATCACCTGCTGATCTGGAGCCTAGTAAACGTCGAGAAATAAACGATGAATCTCACACTACACCCACATACCAAAAGAGTGACAAAGATAAGCAGTATGATGGCAACGAAGAGGACAATGGCAAGAGAGACGAGGATGTATCTGAGTCCGATGAGAATGCTTGCGATGAGGATGATGACAAATATAACGAAGAAGAGGATGAAAACAATGATGACAATGACGATGAATCTGGTGACGCTGGTGAAACGGATAAGGGACCTTGGGATGAGGATCTAGAGGATATTAAAAAGGAGGAGAACGAGGAGTTGACATCTGATTCTTCGCAGACTGGATCGAATGATGACGATGGTGGTTATGGACGCGAGTACGGTGAAGATGTTAACGATCGGTATGCGCACAGCTCTTCTTCGGAAAATCCCTTTGCATGTGATTGATTAAGTTTGTGGACTACAGTTTTTAGGTTTTGATGTTCATGTTTTGGCAACTTCTGATGGTTTTCTTTTCTTTTTTTAAATTTTTTATGTTTTTTAAGAATCAAAACTTTTGTTAATTAAGGAAACCTTTTTATGTGACTAAATATAAATATTAATTATCTATCATTGCCCAGTTTATAGTATTATAGGTAATGATTTGATTGAAAATCAACATCACCGTGATTTACTATTTCAACTATTAAACAATATTGACTGATAACTTATATGTTGCATCTGTTTATACCACCTTGATTTAATTTGTTATGCCAACCTGAATAATTGTTTCCTGATACACTAGAATAATGATAGCCAAATAAACTGTGTCTTCTCTACATGCAGGAAAATGTAAACTTATATTGCATGATTAGATAAACTAAAAATTAGATAACTGTATTTAGTCTAAAACATTATATAACTGCTAATTTCTAGCCAATGCTATTGTCCATATCATGTAAAACGATAATAACAACAAGACCCATAAAAACTTCTCTCTTCTAGAAACTTGTTGGTTGTAGTGAATCCAAATAGCAATGTCCTCCCATAGGAAAAAACCACATGCCGTGTTCTGTCAATTAAAAATCTTATCAGATATTGGTTTAGATTATATACACCAAAAAATAGCTAGTATACAGATTCACACTAACTGATGGATTCAAATATGCAAGAAAACGCCAGCCAAGGTTCTGGGCCGTTGTGGATGTCCTAGTAACTGTCTGATGACCACAATAACATATGAAACCCAATGTCATTTTTGACCTAGCTCAAAAATAATTCAATTTATCACATGTGTAATTAAGGTAGACTTGCATTTTATTATATATATACGAACTGACGGGAAAAGAGAATTTTTCATATATTACGTTTTGGAGGGAAATGAAAAATCACGTTTCCAAAAAATGGCTTGGTTTTGTAATAATGAATAATGGAAGTGAGATAGTATTAATGTCCATCTAACGGGGTTTGTTTCGAAACAAAATGATGTTTAGTATTGATATTTATAATATATTATATCATTGTCATATATAGTATACCTTAAATCTCCATTAAAATATATAAGTCATTGTGAGAATCCGGACCCGCGACCCGAGAGAAAAGAAGAAGAGTCCTCGTTCTCGGTTTTATTTAAAAACGTGTTTTGTAGAGTCGCCAGTTTGTTTTACGAGAAAACAAACAAAAAATCATATGAAGGACAATTCGAAAATGAATTATCTTTCATACGTTTGAAACCAGAGATTTATTTTAAAATTTTACTTTGCTAGGGTTCGGGAACTACGTTACAAATTGGGAAGGTGTTAGGCACCCAATTCGCCATTTCGGTCTCTTAATGGATCATGTATTTAATTCCTATTTTAGATATCTTGCAAGTAGTTCGAATGGTTTTCAGAATAGTCCTTTCCGGATAAATTTGATTTAAAACAATATTTTGAAATCAGACTCGAGCTTTGCGAGCGCCTACGTATTCATTCGTAGAATGAAATCAGAGTCTCATAGTTCTTTTCTTTTGGAAACTGTTTTTGTATTTTTGTTTGTTTTGAAAATGTGTCAAAACGGATTTTAGATTTCTTGTAAAACTTAGAAAGGATTTGTTTTGAAAGCAATGAACTTCTTTGCAAGTTATCTAATTTTTTGTATTAAAATTAATATAGAAATGTAATACCGAAATTTAGAGAAGTGGTAGAAAGTTATACCTGCTGCGCTTGAAGAAGATAGGAGAGCCTTGCCTTGACTTCCTTCTCTCTCTAGAACTTTCTCTCTCTAGCTTCCTCTCCCTAGCCTTCTCTCTCACTAGCCTTCTCTCTCAGAATTTTCTCTAAAAACAACTTTCTCCAGACTTTGGCAGAGTTCCCACTTACTAAAAATACTATTGAATGTTGATGCCCCCAAAATGGGATCCCAAGAGTCCTATTTATAGCAACATTTCCGCCAAAAACGCTCCAAAAGAGGCCAACCGCATGGGTAGCCGCATGGGGTGCGGCTGGGGCGTGCGACAGGGGTGTGCCAGCAGTACGGCTGGCAGGTAGCCGTACGGTTGGGCGTGCGGCTAAGGGGTGCGGTTAGCATGTGCCAACCGTACGATTGGCAGGCAGCCGTACGGTTGGGCGTGCGACAGGGGTGTGCGGCTGGCTCATAAAAAATGCGTAGGAGCGCTCGGAAAAAACCAAATTTCCTAACGGGGCGCTGCCCCGCACCCCGCGACCTGACCGAGCAGGTCGATCCCCGTCCTAGTAAGCGAAGAGGCAACAAAGGTTGTCTTAGACTCCCAACGTGTCCGAAATTGGAGTCTTTCCTATCAGTCTTTCTACATGCATGATGACTCATGATTAAATGCAGGATGCTTAAAGAAAACCAGTATTCGCACGAGAGTCGTGGATTGGGGTGTTCACAGTCATGGGAGATACAATGAAACTGCATTTAAAAAATAATTAGTTGTAATTTACAGTGAAATAATTATATCTTACAAAGAGATAAACATAATTACGTTGTTCAAGCATGTACAATTATTACTGATTATTAAACAATAGAAAATTAGTATAAATTAGTTAAATATTTTAATACATTCCTCGTTACATATACTTGAATTTGATTGTTTAATATTTGTGTATGATAAACATGAATCGGCTAGTATACATATTACAACTACTTTACAGATAAACCAACATATTATGACATTTTTAAGAGTAAAATTTATACAAGTCATTGTGCAAATTATAATGAATACGTATATTATTTTAGTACAATTTTCATACGTTTCATAATTTATTTTGTAATATATATACATAAAATTAAATATTGTATTTTGTAATATTAAAAAACATTTATATATCATATATACGTAGATGTAAACAAGTATATACGTGTAAAATCATAAAACTGTAATATTATATTAAAAAGACATACGTATATAATAATACTAATATTGTATATATTAATAATTGTTTTTTTAAAACATCTTAATTATATAGTTATATTAAACGGGACATATCAATTCTTATTCTGGTTGTGGGTATAGTAGTAGTTGTGGATGCCATATTATATTGGTATGCTATACCACAATGCATCTAAATTATCGTCAAAATAACCCCGTTACTCTTAGTTACATGCATCATCATCTTTAATTCCCTAAAGTTCATTTTTTTTATAAATCACATGATCAATTCATTTTATATTGGTGTAGATAAGGTCTCAGTACTGGTAATTTTAGTAAACATTATCTCATTATACAGTGTGGCGCTACATAATGTAATACAATTTTATGTGTAGTGAAACGCATCTTATAACATTATAAGTGTCGCTATACAAGGTTGTTGAATGCATGATGACATAAAACTAATAGATAAATATAGGTAACATGAAATTTTATATATGACCGCGTAGATGGTAACAGTTTATCTGTTCAATAAAAGAATCCATATATATGTGTGTAATTAAGGTTGACTTGCATTTTTAAGATACAGACACAATATGTATGTTTCACATTGAATGACACATTATTTTACAAACAAATATGTATTTTGTTTTATATGTTTAGAATATTTAATATAATTTACATTACATATATTATTATGAATCAATATATTTAATGTAATATTTATACAAATAACCGTGTCAATTACATGAATACGTATATTATGTTAGTACAGTTTTCACAAGTTTCATAATGTATTTTGTAATATATATACATAAAATTAAAAATTGTATTTGGTAATATTAAAAAATACCTATACATCATATGTACGTATATGTAAGCATGTGTATAATTGCATGTATTTTATGTATACTATATGTGTTTTATTGTAAACGGATGTAGTAGTAGATATCGAATTATAATTGTATGTATAATATATGTTTTATTGTGTTATAAAACATTTGAATTATATAGTTATATTTAACAAGGCAGTTCAATTCGTAATCTGGTTGTGGGTGTATTAGTAGTTGTGGACGCAGTATTATATGCATATGCTATACCACAATACATCTAAATTATTGTCAAAAATAACCCATTTACTCTTAGTTCCATGAATCATAATCTTTAATTCTCAAACGTCGATTTTTTTTTTTTAATAACATGATCAATCCATTTTTTATTGGTGTGGATAGGGTCTCAGTTCTAGTAATTTTAATAAAGATATATTCATTATACATTGTGGGGATACGTAATGTAATACAATTTTATGTCTAAAGAAACTCATTTTATAACATTCTAAGTGTATTTTACGTATATATGTATTTTATTGTAAATGGATGTAGTAGTAAATATCGAATAGTACTAATATTTTATATATTAATAATTGTGTTTAAAACATCTGAATCAAACTCATTATACGTTGTGGGGATACATAATGTAATACAATTTTATGTGTAACAAAACACATTTTATAACATTCTACATGTATTGATACAATGTTGTTGCATGCATGATGACGTAAAACTTATTATATTATATATGGTCGGCAATAGCGATTGTATTTGTTATTTTTACGACATGTAATAGTTTACATTGTATATGTGTGAATCCATATAGTGTTGACGCGCGGATAATATCGCGTTGTGGTAGCCCAAGTGCAGGCACGCCAAGTTATAGTATAGTCTCGAAAGTCCGAGTGTCGAACCACAGGGATAAGTGAAAAGGAATGGAATGGATTACGGATTAAATGGTTTTTCTAGTTTTGTAAGTTGAAATTGTTGTGAAACAAGAAAATTGTAAAACGGTTGTGAAAATTAATAATAAAGCACTAAGGTAAGTGGAGGTTAGTTACGATTAAAGAGACGGTGACCACCAGCTCATACGAAGATTTCAACACAAGGTTTCTCGAGATATGGGGAATGTTGGTGTATCTCTCAATAGCAAAGGGTGCGACGCTAGGCGACTCATTCCCGAATTGAAACTATATCAAGAAAGAGCCAATCAACATTCCACCAAAGACGAGTTTATCATTCCTACCTCTTAGCTACGGGTGTGAAGCAAGGTAGCCCATTCCCGATGAAGCTAATCTGAGATAGATATGACAAACTCGTCATAAAAAGATTTAACATGAAGCAAGTGTATGTAATCTCATGTTTAAAGAATGAAAATTAGAAAGTGAATCCTAACAATGAAACAGAATGAAGTTTATGGGATAAATTTGTCAACTCGTCATTTATCACTTATGGTAGAAAATAAAGAGAATAAAAATCACATAAAGTGTAAGAAGCACTCAATATATCAATAAATGAATCAAGGATAAGCTAAACAAATTTAATAATCCATCTATGGAGTTTTATGATCTATTTATAATTTCTACAAAAAGGACTAAAACTCCATGAATGGGGGAAAGAGACTACAAGCTTTCTAGAACCATATAAATATGTTGTATGTTCATAGACTACAAGGCATATAAAGTCTTAATTGAATATGAAAATACCTAGAAAGCTATAAAGAATGGAGGAAATGAAGAAGAAAAGGATTTACAAATATTTCTCAAACTTTAAACATGGATTGAGCCATTAATCACCAAATATTATATCGCGATTCACTTCCGTAACCTTAGCAAAAGACTACTCCATAATACTCGAAGCAAGAATTATAAAAGAAGCATTCATTTCTTAAAATCAAAGTAACTTACAAGAGGAAAGAAGAAAATTACAAGGCTTTTTGCTCTCCCTTCTCTCTAGAACTTGTACAAAAATGAAGAAGATATCTTAGCCTAGAAGCTAAGAGAAATAATGTATATTAAAAGGTTGCAAAATATCTAACTAAATGTCTAAAATAACTTGAACCACTAAAATAGCCCATTTTGGGTGTGAAAGGAGGAAGTTGCCCGAAGGCATGATCGATCATGCTAATACCATGATCGATCATGGAGTGTTCTGGAGTTGAGATTTTTGCACCATGATCGATCATGCTTATACCATGATCGATCATGGTTCTGGGATTTCTTCAAATTAGCATTCTTGTGAGATTTTGGCTAACACTTGATCAATATATGTAATGCCATTGTATCCCAATCCTACAAACACATGGAATACTACGAAATGCACACCAACTTGGGCCACGTTAGATACAAAACTCGCTAAGGCACTAATCTCGAGATAAGTGGATAATTAGGCAGAATAAAAGCGACAAACGCGTCAAGCGACTCCCTAATCTCGAGATAAGTGGAGCTTATAGGCACATAAAAGCGACAAACGCGTAAGCGATCCCTAAAGATGCTTATACGTTTATCAATTCCCCTCATGCGTGTACTTATCTCTTGCTAGTCCCTTAGCAAGACAAAAAGTATATAATTGCAAAAAACTAATATGCTTATACAAAAATATGTTAACTTCTAAGTTCCCAAAGAAGACGAGTTGTATCTCGTGAAGGTTTTCAGAAATGATACCTACAAACATTAGAAGTTTGATCATGATGAATGATGAGAGAATGAAGATTCAAGTTTCAATTTGCAAAGCAAGAGGCATTACTATCAATTTTCCAGAACGATAGATTTTTGAATGATCATCTAATTCGCCTATCTCCTTTAGAACACAATCCCATGTTCTCCAATGCTCACATACTAGATTTCGATTCAAACAATTCAATATAAACACAAAGAGTCATAATCATTCGAGAAGGAAGAGAGAACTTTTTCAAAAATGAAAGCTCAAAGATTTGTCGATTCTAGGCACTTTCTTTATCTTTTCTTGGAAATTTTCGCTAAATTAGATCAGGGCGGTTTTCATCTCTATGGGGGGCAGCGGTCTCACTTAAGAAATTTACATAACTTGCTCATTCATTGGAGCTTGAAGGAAGCTATTCACCCTTTCCCATATGGTAACCTATACCCATCTATAATATTAGACAAAGAGACTTAAGATTTAGTCAAGTGAAACTTTAAGTCAATATTAGGATAAAAGTCATCCAAGTTATCAAAGTGCTATGCTTTTGTCCTCTCATTGGAGGATCTTTTCGAAAGAGCTTCCATCATTTTTGGACAAAAATTCCTCTTCTCTTAATGATCATCAATCTAGGTGTTACAACCGAATTGGGAACAACCAAATCAATCTAGTATACGGAACAGGCTAATATGTCAGGATATGAGACTAAGTGGAGCAAGGCAATTTAGATTATCATTCAAATTCCTATCCGCATCAACGAATTCATGCCAAAAGCTAATGAAACAATAGTCTTCATTGCACAAAATATCAATCAATCATCACTTTTCAAACTTCTCAAAAAAAAATTTAAAACACATCTCTTCTACTCATGGAAATAGACAATAGCAAGCCAAAACAAAAAATCACAGCATAAATAGACATAAATAGCGTACCCCCCTCAACTTGAAACATACATTGTCCTCAATGGAAAGAGAACAAGAAAATGCACAGGCGCTACTTTGGCTTTGCTTTCCATGATACAAAAATAAGAGACAAACAACAACTATACACAAAACGGGTTAGAATTAGAATTCAAAAGCAAAAACCATAACATTCAACCATTAAAACCAAGTTCTAAAGTAAACATCAAGTTTAAATTCTAATACAACTCAAAAGAAATAAAGTAAAACTTAGCATAAATATAGTTAATTAAAGAGTTTTCAGGCTATCACATCATCACTGCATATCAGGAGGTGGGGGTGGGGGAAATCGACCGTACAACGCCTCGAACTGCTGGCGTATGAACTCTTGCTGAGTCGCCATCTGTGTTGCAACTCGTGCTTCGACCTGAGCTGCAATATCTGCCTCCAATCGATCTTGCCACAGCACCATTATCTCAACCCTCTCATTTATGCTCGCGAACCCGGTTTGCATCATGGCAGTCATCTGTTCGAACTGCTCTCTCATGAATTCCCTAGTGTCATCTTCCGGCCCAGAGCTTGCCCGTCTTCTACGCCTTGAGGGACCCAGAACATCCGCTCCTGCTTCTTCTGCCCCTTCTTCTTCGTCATCACCCAGTGGTGGTGCAGCTGTGGAGGAACTCGGCCGGTTCTTCAATTGACCAGCGGCCCGAGTTTGGGTAGATCGGTTAAGAGGTGCTCGTGGCATTTTCTTCACATCCTCATCTCTTTCATTTACTCCCGCCCGCAAACATGCCCGAGTGATCAATGACCCAAATTTGATTGTTTCATTGTGGGCGACCAAGTCTATTATTCTTGCGATTCGCCCAATGATGTGACGAAGCAAACAACAGCGCTTGTTTGTTGCAATGGCATATAGTACATACGCTTGAGAAGGGTATAGGTGCTGGATATGAGAGGTTGGGTCCAAAGCATTGCCAATTACAAGCCACAACGTCCTAAGGCTATCATGCAAATTGCTCCTATCGAATTGAGTTCCAATCCATTTCGTGGGTGTACCGGCTAGAAATGAAGCTAGATCGTTAGCCGATGGCTCTACATAGGGGGTACCATCTGAATAAGGGAGGTCGTGGGTGTTGTGTGGCAACGCTGGGATGCCCGTAATCTCACTCAACACCTCGAGGTTAAAATGAACCGTTTTGCCTCGAACATGAGCAACATATGTATATGATGTATTTGGAACTTGAATTAAACTTGCAACAAATTCACGACAAATGGTGAGATTACATTGAGTACCTTGTTCACGCAAGTAGTTAATCCACTCTAGATATCGCTTAAAAGTTGCTCGTTGAGGGAAGTCGTCTAGCGTACCGATGTAGACCGGCCTCTCAATCACTACCGTCCTCGTCTTGAAAGCATAATTCCATCATTCGAATTCTTGGCGGCTTCGAAATCCGCGGTAGCCACCCCTTACAGCTTGAATTTCAACTGGCTTAGTGGGAGGGTTAGATGAAGCCATAATAGAGTAATGTGGTGCTTTAGAGGAGGGAGAGATGATAAATTTCGAGATTTGGGGTAATAAGGCTCGAAATTGGTGTGAAAAGAGGGAAAAATGGGTTTTGAGATGGGTATGGCAATGGGGCTTGAAATTGGAGGATTTGATGCGTGATTCTAGATGGGAAAGGATGGAAATGGTGTTTGGGGAGGGTTTTGGGGGCAATGGGGAGAAGGGGCTAGGGTTTGGAGAGGATTTGGGATGAGGGGAATGAGAAATGAGGGTTTAGAAACGGCTCCCCTGTTTTATTACGGGACCATGATCAATCATGGTTAACCCATGATCGATCATGGGTCATTTTGCCCAACTGATCTTTGTACAATGATCGATCATGGTAATACCATGATCGATCATGCTGCCTTCTGCCCAAATGCCTTTTCCCTCATGATCGATCATGGAATCCCATGATCGATAATGGTTCTGACTGCCTTAGAAAATTTTCACCCATGATCGATCATGGACCAATCTGCCAGAAAAAAATTTCTTTGCCTGATTTGCTCTTCTACACCTTATTTCTCCCCTCAACTTGATCCGCTCAGTCTCCACGACACCCAAATCTCCGATGACAATTCCTGAAACTCAAAAATACTAACAAAAACATTATTTACAAAATCGACCCATGCCTTTTAGGCATAAGTCGGGTCTTCGAGAGGGGTGGACTCCTCTCGAGGTGGGAATTCCAAAAATGGCTTAAGGCGTTGCCCGTTTACTTTAAACATAAAGCCGGTTTTGGGATCCTCAATTTTCACAGCCCCAAAAGGGAATACATGACGGACAATGTAGGGGCCAGTCCAACGAGACTTCAGCTTTCCCGGGAAGAGATGAAGACGAGTATCATAAACAAGAACTTAGTGCCCAAGTTTAAATTCTTTTCTCAATATGGATTTATCATGAAAAAATTTGGCACCTTCTTTGCTTATCTCTGCATTGTCATAAGCATCTCTTCTCAATTCCTCAATTTCATCTATTTGCAACTTACGGTCAAGCCCGGCTTCTTTTAAATCACAGTTTACCATCTTAGTTGCCCAGTATGATTTGTGTTCCAACTCTACTGGCAAATGACATAGTTTTTCGTACACAATGCGATAAGGAGACATATCTAAAGTTGTTTTATACGCAGTACGGTAAGCCCAAAGTGCATCGGTCAGTCTTAACGACCAATCCTTGCAGTTCGGGTTTACCGTTTTCTCTAGAATCTGTTTAATCTCCCTATTTGCCAACTCGGCTTGACCGTTAGTTTGAGGGTAATAAGCGAGCGATACTTTATGGTTTACACCATACTTTTGCATTAATGATTTAAATGGTCGATTGCAAAAGTGAGTACCGCCATCGCTTATTATTGCCTTGGGAGTGCCAAAACGTGCAAGAATATGTTCTTTCAAGAATCGGATCACCACTTTGTGATCATTTTTCTTGCACGCTTGGGCTTCCACCCATTTTGAAACATAATCTACGGCAACTAAAATGTAAAGATTACCGTAGGAGGATGGGAATGGTCCCATAAAATCGATGCCCCAGCAATCAAAGATTTCAATCATCAGAATTGGGTTGAGTGGCATCATATTCCTCTTGGAGATGCCTCCAAGCATTTGGCATTGCCGGCATGCCTTGCAAAAGCGTTGTGCGTTCTTAAAAAGCGACGACCAGTACAATCCACTTTGCAAAATCTTAACAGTAGTCTTCTTTGCAGAGAAGTGTCCTCCGCAAGCTTCAGAATGGCAGAAGGACAGAACTCTCTCCACTTCTTCATTTGGAATGCACCGTCGGATTATTTGATCCGCACAGTATTTAAACAGGTACGGTTCATCCCAGTAGAATCGCTTCACTTCGCTCAAGAATCTTTTTCTATCCTGTGCGCCTCATGACTTGGGTATCTTGTCGGTCACAAGATAATTTACAATGTTTGCATACCATGGGAGTGTCGAGATTGCTAACAACTACTCGTCTGGAAATGAATCTTGGATCGGACCTTCTTCAATGTTGTTCGTAAAAGTGAGTCGAGACAGATGATCGGCCACCACGTTCTCGACTCCCTTTTTGTCCTTGATGCTCAAATGGAATTCTTGTAACAGGATTATCCATCTCAAAAGCCGCGGCTTGGCATCCTTCTTCGTGAACAGGTACTTCAATGCCGCATGATCCGTGAAAATAACAATAGGCGACCCTATCAAATAAGATCGAAACTTGTCTAAGGCGAAAATAATTACCAGAAGCTCTTTCTCTGTTGTGGTGTAATTAATCTGTGCATCATTCAAAGTCCTACTTGCATAGTATATTACACCTGGTTTCTTGTCTTTCCATTGACCAAGAACCGCTCCCACTGCATAGTCACTTGCGTCACACATGAGCTCGAATGGCAAGCTCCAGTCCGGTGTTTGCATAATTGGTGCAGTGGTGAGCATATGCTTCAGAGAGACGAAGGCTTCCTCGCACTTGGCATCCCACTCAAACGGTGCGTCCTTGAGCAATAGATTGCACATCGGCTTGGAAATGGAACTGAAGTTCTTGATGAACCTCCGATAAAACCCAGCATGTCCCAGAAATGATCGGACATCTTTGATATTCTTGGGTGTCGGCAGTTTGGCTATTAATTCGATTTTCGCTTTGTCCACTTCAATTCCTTCTGACGAAATGATGTGTCCCAAAACGATCCCCTTGGTAACCATAAAATGGCACTTCTCCCAATTCAACACCAATTGTTTTTCCACACATCTTTCCAAAACCTGTTCCAGGTTAGTCAAGCAATTGTCGAATGACTTACCATAGACGGTAAAGTCATCCATAAAAACTTCCAAAGTCCTTTCCACCATATCGCTAAAAATACTTAGCATACACCGTTGGAAAGTGGCCGGTGCGTTACACAGACCAAAGGGTATTCTTCGATAAGCGAAGGTACCAAAAGGGCATGTAAAGGTCGTCTTTTCTTGATTATCTAGGTCGATCTCAATTTGATTGTACCCAGAAAAACCATCGAGAAACGAGTAATATTCATGGCCCGCTACCCTTTCTAGAGTTTGATCTAAAAAGGGGAGGGGGAAATGATCTTTACGAGTTGCCTCATTGAGTTTACGGTAGTCAATACACATTCGCCACCCGGTGGTGACTCTTTGTGGAATCAACTCGTTTGATTCATTCTTAACTACCGTAAGACCCAATTTTTTTGGTACCACTTGAGTTGGACTAACCCATTTACTATCCGAGATTGGATAAATGATCTTTGCATCTAACAATTTCAACACCTCGTTCCTAACCACTTCTTGCATGTTAGGATTCAACCGGCGTTGAAATTGCCTTGATGTTTTTGCCCCATCCTCCAAGTGAATTTTATGTGTACAAATCAATGGGTTTATTCCTTGGAGGTCGACAAGAGTTCAACCAAAAGCCTTTTTGTATTTACCAAGCAAATTAACCAACCTTACCTCTTGGTCGTCCGAGAGATCGGACGAAATGATGACAGGGTAAGTGTCTGAAGCTCCTAAGAAGGCATACTTCAAATTGCTAGGCAATAGCTTGAGATCTATTTGTCCTTCAAGCTTTTTGGTGGACGATGATGCGTTTTCCTCTTTCTCCAAGCAGTCAACCTATTTGTCACACAAGGAAAACACTTGCATACAATCATCGGGTTCATCAAAAGTGGTTAGATAACCTTCCGTTGAGCCTGATTCGAAGTTTACCACAAAGTGGTCTTGGATACATGACTCTATCATGTTCACGTGTTCGCTTTCTTCTTCATCATCGTCATCTCTTTTATTACTCAAAGAGAACACGTTTAGCTCTAGAGTCATGTTTCCAAATGTTAACTTCACGATTCCGTTCTTGCAATTTATTATAGCATTAGAAGTGGCAAGAAATGGTCGTCCGAGGATAACCGGAATCTCGTTAGCGGGATTCGACACTGGTTGCATGTCGAGGATGATGAAATCAACCGAAAAATAAAATTTGTCTACTTGGACAAGTACATCCTCGACTATCCCTCTTGGGATTTTAACAGATCGGTCCGCTAATTGGATTGTAACCCTCGTGGGTTTCAACTCACCCAACCCCAATTGTTGATATACTGAATATGGGAGCACATTCACACTTGCTCCCAAATCTAACAATGCATTTTTGATCCTACAATTTCCTATGAAACATGAAATTGTGGGACAACCGGGGTCTTTGAACTTGGGGGCCCTCGTGCCTTGCATTATGGAGCTCACTTGCTCCACCATGAAGGCATTCTTCTTAACATTCAGCCTCCGTTTAGTAGTACATAAGTACTTGAGGAACTTAGCATACGAAGGTATTTGCTTGACCGCGTCAAGCAATGGAATGTTGATTTTTACTTGTCTAAAAACGTCCAAAATCTCGGTATTAGATTTGGATGGTTGGCTTAATCTCTCCGGAAATGGAACCTTGATTCTATTTTTTATTTTTTCGAGATCTTCCTTTCCTTGTTTCTCTTCCTCTCTTTTCTTTTCTTCACTCACATCCTTCTCAACTCCCATAGGCTCAACTATGTCCTCTACCCTGGGGGTTTTAGGAACAATAGTTTTGTCTACCTCCTTCCCACTCCTTAGGATTGTGATAGATTTAAGTTCTTCTAACTTGGTGCTAGACTCCCCTCCCTCTATGACTTGAACTTGGCCTCTAAGATTAACTAAAGGTTGAGAGGGAAATTTTCCCTTCTCTTGGGTAGCTAGGGCGGTGGTGAGTTTAGACATTTGAGTTTTTAACTCACCCACATCACGATCCGTTTTGTCCACAAATGATCTCAACAAAGCTTCCAAGTTTTGGTTGGGATTTTGATTCTAAGGTGGAACAAAAGAGTTTTGAGGTAGTTGTTGCCTTTGGTTTTGGTGATATTGGTTGTGGTTCTGACCTTGATTTCCTCCCCAACTGAAATTGGGGTGATTCTTCCATCCCTTATTGTACCTTTGAGAATAAGGGTCGTTCTGGTTTCGGTTTTGGTTGTACTAGTTCAAAGCATTGACTTGGGCGGGATTTTTGAGGACTTCCCGAAAAGCGGGAATGGTAGGGCAATCCTCGATAGTGTGTCCCGAATTTTCGCAAATGACACACAACTGACTCGAAGATACTACGTTGACCTCATTGGATACTTGGTACAACCCACCCCTTCCTTGAGTTTTGGCTTTGGGTTCCTCAGTATAGGTGTTCCAATTTTGGGCACCTTCTGCTAATTCATTAAAATATAACAAAGCCTCATCGGGATTCTTACTCAAGAATTAACCATTACACATGGTCTCAACAAATGTACGCATATCAGGGGTGAGAGATTCATAGAAAAAACTAACAAGGCTCCACGTTTCGTGACCATGGTGAGGGCATGCGTTTAGAAGTTCCTTGTATCTTTCCCAACACTTATAAAAACTTTCATTTTCTTTTGGCGAAAAATTTGATATCGCCCTTCTTAAAGCGTTGGTCCTATAGACGGGAAAGAATTTTTTTAGAAATTCCGCTTGAAGCTCTTGCCAAGACCGAATTGATTGCGGTCTTTGAGCATTTAGCCAAATCTTTCCTTTGTCTTTTCGGGAGAAAGGAAAGAGTTTTAATCGCATGACATCCTCGTCTATATTTGCCTCACGAAATGTGGAGCAGACTTCTTCAAAGTCTTTCAAATGCAAGTATGAATTTTCAGACTCTATACCATGAAAATATGGGATATGCTGAAGCATACCTGGCTTGAAAGAGAACGCACCGGCCTGTCCGGTGGAAAGTACGATGCATGAGTTCGAAGTTGCCCGAGGCGGTTGAAGGTAGTCCCTCATTGTCCTAATTGGAGGAACATTGTTGGCACCTTCCCCTTCATTATCGCTCTCGTGATCCGCCGCTCTTCCTTGGTTTGCCAATCTTGGAGATGTGGGAGGACTAATTCGAATATCCACAAACAATCGCCCTTGCATAGGCTTAGGAAAACTTGTTCAAGTGGCTCCTCGGGACTCTACAAAGTCAAATAAGAATAAAAGAGAAAAATAAATTAATTAAATAGAGAGATACATACAAAGATTGGGTTTATACAAAACCCGGAATCCGCCTTTTGCCTTAGTCCCCGGCAACGGAGCCAAAAGCTTGACGCGCGGATAATATCGCGTTGTGCTAGCCCAAGTGCAAGCACGCCAAGTTATAGTATAGTCTCGGAAGTCCGAGTGTCAAACCACAGGGATAAGTGAAAAAGAATGGAATGGATTACGGATTAAATGGTTTTTCTAGTTTTGTAAGTTGAAATTGTTGTGAAACAACGAAATTGTAAAACGGTTGTGAAAATTAATAAGAAAGCACTAAGGTAAGTGGAGGTTAGTTACGATTAAAGAGACGGTGACCACTAGCTCATACGAAGATTTCAACACAAGGTTTCTCGAGATATGGGGAATGTTGGTGTATCTCTCAATAGCAAAGGGTGCGACGCTAGGCGACTCATTCCCGGATTAAAACTATATCAAGAAAGAGCCAATCAACATTCCACCAAAGACGAGTTTATCATTCCTACCTCTTAGCTACGGGTGTGAAGCAAGGCAACCCATTCCCGATGAAGCTAATCCGAGATAGATATGAAAAACTCATCATAAAAAGATTTAACATGAAGCAAGTGTATGTAATCTCATGTTTAAAGAATGAAAATTAGAAAGTGAATCATAACAATGAAACAGAATGAAGTTTCTGGGATAAATTTGTCAACTCATCATTTATCACTTATAGTAGAAAATAAAGAGTCTAAAAATCACATAAAGTGTAAGAAGCACTCAATATATCAATAAATGAATCAAGGATAAGCTAAACAAATTTAATAATCCATCTATGGAGTTTTATGATCTATTTATAATTTCTACAAAAAGGACTAAAACTCCATGAATGGGGGAAAGAGACTACAAGCTTTCTAAAACCATATAAATATGTTGTATGTTCATAAACAACCAAGCACTAAATATACAAGGCATATAAAGTCTTAATTGAATCTGAAAATACCTAGAAAGCTAGAAAGAATGGAGGAAATGAAGAAGAAAAGGATTTACAAATATTTCTCAAACTTTAAACATGGATTGAGCCATTAATCACCAAATATTATATCGCGATTCACCTCCGTAACCTTAGCAAAAGACTACTCCATAATACTCGAAGCAAGAATTATAAAAGAAGCATTCATTTCTTAAAATCAAAGTAACTTACAAGAGGAAAGAAGAAAATTACAAGGCTTTTTTCTCTCCCTTCTCTCTAGAACTTGTACAAAAATGAAGAAGATATCTTAGCCTAGAAGCTAAGAGAAATAATATATATTAAAAGGTTGCAAAATATCTAACTAAATATCTAAAATAACTTGAACCACTAAAATAGCCCATTTTGGGTGTGAAAGGAGGAAGTTGCCCGAAGGCATGATCGATCATGCTAATACCATGATCGATCATGGAGTGTTCTGGAGTTGAGATTTTTGCACCATGATCGATCATGCTTATACCATGATCGATCATGGTTCTGGGATTTCTTCAAATCAGCATTCTTGTGAGCTTTTGGCTAACACTTGATCAATATATGTAATGCCATTGTATCCCAATCCTACAAACACATGGAATACTATGAAATGCACACCAACTTGGGCTACGTTAAATACAAAATTCGCTAAGGCACTAATCTCGAGATAAGTGGATAATTAGGCAGAATAAAAGCGACAAACGCGTCAAGCGACAAACGCGTCAAGCGACTCCCTAAAGAGCTTATACATGACAATATTGTGCGTTTATCAAGTGTATGTATGTCAAGTAATGGAAATCACCTAGACACATATAGGTAACATGAAATTTCAAATATGACCACATATATGGCAATATTATATCTGTATTAAATTATAACACACATATATGTGTTATTATGATTGGCGTGCATTTTTCAGATACAAATACATTATATAGATTTGACATTTAATGACACACTATTTTATAAACAAATATGTTTATTGTTTTATATGTTTTCGGTATTTAATATAATTTTTATTATATATAATATTATGAATCAATATATTTAATGTAACCCATTATAATGAGGTTAACAATAGGTGAAATAAATAAGTAATGTTACAAAATCTTTAAAATTAATATATTGATTATATAATATTCTACATAAAAATAAGAATGTGTCCAATTGTTATCTTTGAATATTTTAAACGTAAATCTGAATGTATCACTCCGGATTAAAGAATGAATTAGTATTTTGTAAATTATACCATCCGGATAAAGTGGGCCACCATGGGCCAGTGTACTTAGTGAAGACCCAATATCTTATATTGATATGTTTCCATATCTGATGTGAAGTTAAATTTCAACGACATATATTTGAATCGTAAACATTTATACCAAAGTCAACATTAATATCGTAAATCATGACTACACAGCTAATCAACGGTTAATATACCAAACAGATTGACAACTACAATCTTGGTGCTAATCACGGCGGAAACAGATACGTATCATTATTTACGTATATTATTGCACGTCATTTATAACGACATGTATATTTGTATAACCATATAGAGTAATAAGACTATATATTTGTGCAACTCATTGTCGATTTGTAATTATTAATTAATTTATTTTAAATGATACAGGAAAGGCAACAAGAATTACTCAACAGAAGAAAAAGTCCATGGTTGAATATACCAAAGAGCAGGGTAAGTTATAACTGATAACACGTTTGTAAATTTCATATTTATTACTAAAAAGATACGATGTGGGTTAAATTTACACTAAAATTTAAATATATAAACAGGTCGCTCCTGCAATGGTGAATACTATTCCAAAACCTGAGATACATCATGAGGAAACATCTAGTGATAAAAAGGGAACTAAGAGGTCTCGACCTGCTGCAAATTGTAAAAGCCATGCAACAACTATGGTATTCTTTCATTTTAATCTAAAATGAAAAAATAAAGTGGACTAACGAAATAGTATAATACTTATTATATATTGACATAACGTGAATGCGCTTTCACTTCTTATACAATAGGTACAAATAGATGGTGAATCTGCAATTGTCAAAACAGACCAATTCCGTTCTAATATGATATCTTATGCCCGTTCACTAGTATTGTTCAAAGCGGGTGGCCTGAATTCCTTACATGTTAACTCAATGATAAATACACCGTTTTACACCCTATTTGATAGGTACAATCAGGGGCTTGTTCAAACGACCAAGCATCTTAAATCTAATTTGGACATCATCAGAATAATTCGTTGCTATCACACTCCTACTGGTACATTTGTTTTTGGTGGAAAACATGTGAAATTGACCCCTACATAGGTAACTAAGATCTTTGGAGTACCTTGTTTGGGTGATAGAATAGATATATCTGGTAATCAACAATTAGATGCTAGTATCCAGAATGCTTGTATTCTAAACAGAGGACAGCTACAAAAAACTCAGGTAGAGCGTGAGATAGTCAGCAGACTACAGATGGTTAGCCCTATAGATGTGGATAGGGTTACACAATTAATGTGTATCTTATTGTGTAACTCTGTTTTTTTTCCCAAATACCGGTATTTATATCCCATGGTTCCTTGCAAAGCTGATGTCCAGCATTGATTAGATGAATAAATACAACTGGGCATTGGCTATTTATGAATGGCTGATGGAATCAATAATAGCAAAGGCAAGCAAGCCATCGACAGTAACAGGTTGTGTGCCACTATTAATGGTGAGAGTGAACAACTTTATTTTTGTTAATGGTGATTAACATATTTAGTAACTGATGACATATTAAAATGATTATTCATTTCAGTACTGGTTTTGTAAGGTTATTATTTTCATTGATCCGGATGAGCCAAAGGATGAAGACAAGCCATTGTTTGTGAGATGGGACATAAGAAAACTAAAGAAGGCATTCCAGCAAACAGATGTGAAACCTGTGAAGGCATGTATCAGATTATCTGTTAGTTTAATTGTGTATTTTGACAAACAAATAACCAAATTTATTTATTTTTGTAAAATTTCATTAACTCAGGTAATTGACAAACATATAATTGATGTAGACAACATTGGCGCAGCAACAAACGCATCTAATATTGACATTGAAGTTCGAAAAAGATCAAGGGCGCCAAGAGCTATGACGAGTATCCCTATTGTGCAAGGAACAGAATCATCAAAGGGTAAGGGTATCGACATACGGGATGCAAAGACTTCAATACCAAAAGAGGATGTTTATGATGGGGGCGAATGAGGTGTCTAACGGAAACAGCGAATCTGACAAGGTTAAGTATTTAGAAGGAATACAAACCTTTTTTTATGTCAATTTCACTAAATATAGTGTTGGTTCATCTGATTTAGCACATAAATTATCAAAGGAGAAGGTTATGGATAATGTTAAAACAGTTGTAGAGGAAGCTGGTGTTCGAGTTGACTTGGATAGACAAACAGCGCCCCAACCCATATATGTTAATCCACGGAGAGAATATGCTCAGAATGATCCTTCAACCACAAGAGAATTTCCAAAAGAGATTTCATTCGGTGCAGATGTTGTGATGATAAAGCCAACCAGATCAGGTGTTAATAATGTCGACGTAGGTTCTTCACAGCAGAATGCAGGGGCATCTTACAACTATACAGGGAGTAATGTATTTGTACCATCTGTTCCCCCAAAGTTGCCAATCATCCGTGACATTATTGACCAGTTAATGGCCGGAATGGATGACAATGCTACCTCTGAATTCAAGAAATTGATGGTTGCACACGAGTATTTAACTGAGAATTATATGAAATCAATTGAGGAATTAAAGCGCAGGGCCATTGAGATAAATGAACTGAAGGTCCGATGTAGTAATCTCGAGGATACGATAAACAAGATGGCAGTACGATTGAAGAGTAATGAGGATCATCTTGAGAGAAGTGAGACACAGGTTAGAATGCTTCTTTGCTTACTCGATGAGTCTCGTGCAACTGCTTCTGAACTTGAAAAGAGATGCTCGAGCTTAGATGTTGCAGATATAGTCCACAGTATTATAAAATCCAGAAGTAAGGGAAAGACAGAGACCGATCCAGTTGAAAACAGTGGTCTCCCCTCTTTTGACTTACACGTAACTCAAGTAGTATCCACCAGAAAATATCCTACCAGTACAAGCTCTGGTGTTGAAACAGATATAAGGCTGATGGAACTCGAAGTTAAAAACGAAAATGCAATTGAGGTTCTCCAACATACCAATTATGACATGATGACCCAGAAGGATGGTGAAATACAAAGTTTGGTGGACAATAATAACAGACTAGAAGAAGAGGACAAAAGGTAGCGTAGGGGGATGGACAATGCGAAAGGTGAAGCGGACCATGTGCGGACCGTGTTTGAGAGGAAGATGAAAGACTTTGATGAGTAGGTTGTATTTAATAAGAAGCTTATGGATAAATTGGTGGATGTGCAGTCAGTGAATGACGAGTTTACAATAATAAATCGCACATTGCAGTATGAGCTTAAAGAAAACGAACCAAGTGTTCCTATTCCAAAATTGGAACCAGATCAGGGTTCAATCGCCAGAGGTGTTGTTGAGAGAGGTCTGAGAGGCAAGGCAGCGACATAGGTAAATAGCAAACAATGCAATGATCGAAAGCGTAAGGATATATGAATGACTAAATACGTGTCACTTAATGGTCACCATACCAAAAGGACTCGGAGGTCTGTTTTTCGAAGATACCTCGTGCGACTGTACCGGGTGATGGAGACAAATTTAACCCTATTAATATTGATGATTGCATTGAAGATACAAACAAAACTAGGTCATGTAGGCCTTCAAAGCAATTTAATGTCAATAAAACAGCAATAGCGAAGCACCTTGATTCCGGAACTAAGATGAAGCTCCAAACTATATTAACAGATAAATCTCTCGGGTATGAATGAACTGTCTAATGCATTATATGATTTCATTATATAATATTTATAGTACGATATAAATCAATTGTTCTTTGAGTAACAAATGCAATGTAATATGCAGGTACGAGCTTATATTGCTTGACATTGTGTCCCTGTCTGTAAAGGACATGGTGGATATACTCGACAACAACTCTTTATCGAGCAATGTAATATTAGCTATCAGATTCATTTAAAAATAAAAACTTCAATGTCTTAAATATAATTTGTACATAATCTAATTAGTATATTAATCATATTGCAGGTAATTGATACGTATGCGAAGCTTTTAAAAACAGGCGTAGTTGTTGACAGAGGATGTAATGTTAATCCAACTATTCTGACTACATTTGCTTGGGTAATTTTGTATATTCTTATGTACTTAAAGTATGCATACAACAATTTGAGTATTTACAGATTAGTGGTCTCCTATGCGGTAACTTACTAATATATGTCGGAAAATGTAGCAATATTTACTTTTGGATCGTGAGATTGGAATCAACAAGTTCTTGCTTGATCCCATATTGGATAACATCCATCAATCCACTCATATAATGATCCCATTACACCACGAGAAAAAGTATCATTTTACCATGATGTACTTGGACAAGGAAAATGGTGTATGGTACCACGTTAATCCAATAAAGCCTCACAAGAAAGGGGATGAGTACAACAAATGCTACAAAGATGCATCTCGAATGGTATTAAAAATTCGACATCAATTACATTGACAATTAGATTCTTCTATTTTGATGCATTCTTTTATTTGTTTCAAACTAATTAAATGTCCATATGCAGTATTTCGAGATAAGGAGATTCCTTATGCAAATGAAGGAGAATGCACCACACACACTGATGGAAGGAACAAGATATCATTTCAACACCAAAGATGATGGGAAGTCAAAGCACAAACAGGTGCTAAGTGATACAGAACGCGATGCTCTTCAGAGGTTGGTTAGTTCCACTGTGGATTATCCATTGGAAACAAAGACAGACTGCCATCATCAATCAAACGATAGGTATGTGATGTGAACTTTCAGTACCCGTTAAACTTTTCATTATTCTTGATCTTACCACTTTTTTTTCAGCGTCGATTGTACAGTAGCAATTATGTATTACATGATAGAGTTATTTGCTGGACATGAATTGAACGGTAGCTTGCGAAGCAGTGTGATAAGAGACATAAGGGTGATAAGAGACATGAGGGTAAGGGTCGCAGAGGTTTTCACTGGTTCCATGTTGGAGTTGCTAAACACGGAACAGAACAAAGAGAAATCTTCAATGGATGGTGCATCTGAAAAAATGAAGGGTTGATTTCCGAATGGAGCATATTGGTAATGCGAAAGATAAAAGGGATTTTCAATATGGATATAATCTACTAGCATATTATATAAACTATAATAAGTGATATATCACGGTTTTCATATTTATAATGTGAAATCTCTTTCATTTTGGATATTTTGTGTATTAGGGATAGTAACTGTGATTTTTCAATGTTATGAATATTTCCTAAGGTGGTCTAATATTTTTCATTTACCTAATTTAAACATTATATAATGGGGAATGCATTTGTAAGTGAACAATATTCTTGCGACTGTTTGATAATATATATATATATATATATATTATTTCATTCGGCTTGTTGTACATATAAATTGTATACATATATTGAAACAATAAATATCTAAATAATAACTAATAGTAAAGTTTAAATCTTTATATATATAAATACAATATTTTAGATTAACTAACGATAAATATAGAACATATATTGGAATAATCTGTACATTTTTAAATAGTATAATAGATATTGGAAAATCGGCTTCTCATAAGAACTATGTAGTAATTATTAAATATATATGTATATATATATATATATATATATTAAATTTATTCAACTAAATATATCTGTTTACATAATCAATATTTAAAAATGTACACATAAAACATTAACTTATCAATTACCAAATGCATTTTTTTTGAATATTTATTTGAGCCCGGTATTCACATTCGATGTGTATTTTGCGTCTATTTGTTTCTATATATGTATATCTGATGTAGTCGGTTTTTTCCGATAAGTATATAACAAATATTGAAATAATATGTTTCTCGTTAAGACATATGTATTAAATTCAAATATAATTATATATATAACATAATTTAGATTTACTATTGAAACAATTATCTAACATTTGTTAAATAATCCGAAAAACAAAATATTCTATAACAATGGTGCTTAAATAACAACTCACACTTTATTTATTTCAATCTATTAGTGAGAAAACTTATGGATATCAATGAGTTAAATATTATCTGTACAGGTACGCCTATTATGTACACCTATTGTTATCTAAGAATAGCTATATATATATGTTGGACATAAGTGTACATATAATTCTAGAAAATATGTTTATTTGATTCAGCCATATTGTACATATAAGTCGTATATATATTCTGGATATAAATGTACGGAATACTATAAAGTCTTTTTTATATATACATTAGTTAGTCGAATTGTCTCAATAAGTGTATAACAAATATTGAGAAATGGATATCTCAATAAGAATTAAGTAGTAAAGATTAAATCTATATGTATACATATATTAAATTTTATTCAATTAACTATATATGTTCCGATATTCAGTAATTAAAAATGTACACATCAAACATTAACTTATCATTTACCAAATGCAGTTTATTTGAATATTTATATGAGCACAGTATTCACATTCAATGTGTATTTTGCGTCTATTTGTTTCTATAAATGCATATCTGATTTAGTCCGCCCAACTGACCACGTCTTTCACATTTTACCTTACCAACCTCTCCACTTGACTTGAATCATTTAATACGTGGCCTTCCAGGTTGATTCTTAGTGTTGGGAGGAAGTAGAACTGGTACTTCATCCTCATCGGGCATGTCATTTGGGTTTTGAACAATAGGCAAAATGCTATGCAAATAACATTCCCTAAATGTATCTTCCTTGAAGTAATAGTCAACGTACTGGTACAGGTCAACGTCAATGAATTTTATAACAGTTACTGCGTGCATACAAGGTAAACCTGTAAATTTCCACTGGTTACAATTACATGATCGTTCAGCAAGGTCAACTTTGCAAGTGTATTTCGAAAGAACCTTGTAAACATCTTCATTCAAGCGGTTGAATATCCAGTGTTCCCCGACTTTGACGTAGCTGGCCAATAACTTTTCAAATTTAGGGCACAGAACAATTGTCCACTTGCTAGCTTCATGGGATCGTATTCCAATAAAATGCATCATCCTGGCTCTTATTTCATCAACAAGCTATGTAATGGGCAATGTCCTCTCAGTAAGTAACATCGAATTGAATGATTTAACGATGTTCGAGCACATTTCACCGTATCGTTCCCCCGAAAAGTATGAATTTGCCCAGTTTTCAAATGGTAAACCACTTAGGAAGGATCTTATAACTGCACCACCTTCCTTTTTAAGCTCATCCAGCTTCTTATGAAATTGTTTCCTTGATAATGTGTAAGCACAATTGGTGAACAGCTGAACAACTGTTTCACGAGTGTCCTTACTATTTAAGCTTGGGAATTTGGCCTCGATATTGTTCTTTAGGTGATGGTAACAAAATGCATGAGGATGACTAGGAAACCATTCTCTTATTGCATTAATGAAACCATTATTTCCATCAGACATGAATCTAATAGTCCTACCATCACCTTCAAGAATTTGGTGTAGGTGTTCAGTAAACCAACCCCAACTTTCATCACTCTCGTTGTTGACAATTGCGAATGCGATTGGATATAAACCTGTCGAATAAAAAAATATTTAATACTATCATACACAATTTAAAAATAATTATTAATATGTCGGTAATTAAAATGTTAAGCAGAAAAACATATATCAATCACCTTGGTCGTCGTTCTTCCCTGTCGCTGCTAGCAAAGTACCTTTATGTTTACTCTTCAGATTAGTCCCATCCAAACAGATATACGGCCGATAGTATTTGAAACTTGTTATGCACGCACCAAAAGATACAAAACACCAAGTAAATCGTGTCGTTTCCCTATCAAACTCAATTCTGCAGTGCGATCCCGGGTTTGTATTTATTACTAAAAAGAGGTACACAACGAGCTGTTGGTATAATCCATCTTCGTCGCCGTGAAGTCCCTTTCTTGCCAACTCTCGGCCATACCAAGTATTCCAATACGGCACATCAAGTCCGTAATTGGTTTTCAGTTCACGTATTATATCAATCGTCATGTATAAGGGATTTTCACGGATCATATTTGTCATAATTAAAGCCACAATTTGAGAGTTTACCATTGCATTCCTACTGGCAGTGATATTACCACCACAATTGTGAACATTATTGAATGTCCTCACGTAGAAATTGCCATTCAATTTGCTAATAGAATCATGTATACGCCATGGACAACTGTTTGCCACACGCTTAGCACAAACGGCCGTAACTCTGGAATTGTCATTCTTAATAAATTTTATTCTAAATCCAACAGCAATGGTATATTTTGTCAACTGCTGCCTAAACTCCTTCGCTCCACCATAGAAAACCTGCTTAACTTGTGTTATGTATGTCTTTCACACATCTTTCATAGAAACAATGTTCTCATGCTCGTCGTATTCCAGTAATACGTGATTTGCATTGTTTATGGGATCACAGAGCTCTGTATTCATATCCTGTTCAACAAGATTTGTGGTGGATTCGTTGTTTTGGTTTTCAGATACTTTGATGTCGATAAAGTATGCATTGGCAACTCTTTGACTGACAAACATCATGTGCATGTCACGATCCAAGCTCAAGTTGCATTTCGTACTTTCATTCAAAAAATACCTAATTATGCATGATCCCATGTCTGTTTCCTCAAAAAATGACTTTATCTCATTCCGTAAATGATTGAACGATGAATGTTCTTGTACGTACATGGAAATTGTGGATTCCCTAAATGTACACCTAGCAATTAAGGTTTTTCCTGCGTCCATTATCCTGCATTATATAATAACGTAGAAAATGTAAAAAGAACAAAACTGCATTAACCACACGAAAATAGTGTGTATAAGTGATCAAAATAATAAACATATGCAAAAATTACAAAAAACCAATAAACTGGAGTATACGTGTGTAATAACCTGTCGTTTAGTGATTAAGGGTGTGGTTTACTTTGCAAACAAGTGAATGGAATCGCCGTGAATAGCTGAATAGAAACACACACGATGAAAAATAAATAGGTGTAATTTTTGGCACATAATCGAGAACACGTGGATGTCCGTATATATAACATAACAAAGATAGATACGACTGTAATAATAAGTTAATTTAGATAACTTTTTCAAAATTCAAAAAAGTTGTCTTTTTTGACGCATATACGTTTGATCCATATATTCACTGTATCGTTACTAATACTACCGTTATATTTATAAATAATAATATTAAAAAAGGTTAAAAGATAAACAATGGTAATATGTACTTCATGATTTATTAAGCTCGAAAAAAAAATATTTAGAATAACGAATTCAAAATAAATCTAATTAGATTGTAAGAACTTTGAAGCTATTTACCGTACAGTATTAATTCATTGTCGCTAAATATATAAAAGTACGAGACAATGATTTACTCATATTTAATAAACGTATAAAAATATCAAAAGTAAATTGTTTGTAAATACCGTGCCCATTAAAATTGTCAAAATAAGAATAATGTATTATAATGTATTAATTATGGAAGCTAAA
>JAKCWG010000319.1:0-86685 GCA_021464415.1 Lonicera japonica | reverse complement strand
TAAAGAGGAGAAGAAGATAAAACAGAAAAGAAGAGAAAATAACTTTAAGGAATGAAGTGTAGTTTGTGAAAGGATTTAAGTGAAATTTAAAGTACAAAAAAATATAAACTTAAAGCAATAAAATCTTAACACAGACATAATAGCATTACTACTACAAATTACTAACATTCTACGTGACTTCATAATTTGAAAGTATTGCAAGACGCCATTCTTCTCAATAGAATACAAAAAATTTGGAGTTTAGACCTAAATTAACTAATAATTTTGCAATTAATCAAGAAATCAAGAAATGTATCTAATATTGAGAAATTAATCAAGAAATAGACCTAATATTGAGCAATCACTATCAATTCTTCAATTATTCTAATATAAACTTAATATTTTGCAATTAATCAAGAACTATACCTAATATTAAGAAATACACCTAACAGTAAGAAAAATCAATAAATAGACTTACCTATTGTATGTGGCGGACGGCAGATGGAGCTGGCGAATGCGCAAAGTAACTAAGTAACTGAAGAGAAAAAAAGAAAAAATGATGAGAAAAAGATAAAATAGAAGAGAAGAGAAAATAGCTTTAAGGAATGAAGTGCAGTTTGTGGAAGGATTTAAGTGAAATTTAAAGTACACAAAAATATACACTTAAAGCAATAAAATTATAACACTGACAAAATAGCATTACTATTACAAATTACTAATATTCTACGCGAATTCATAATTTGAAAGTATTGCAAGACGCTATTCTTCTAAATAGAATACAAAAAATTTGGAGTTTAAACCTAAATTAACTAATATTATACAATTTAAAATAAAGAACGATTTAATCTAATATGTCATGTTTAATCAAGAAATCTAATATCTAAGTAATTGTAGAAATGACCTAATGACATCTATAGTATAACATAATGGAAAACTATTGTAAGCTAATATTAAGAAATTCTAACATAGCTATTTGCAATGTGGCGGAGAGGCGGGTGGAGCCAGTGAAGGTGCAAGAAAAAGTAAATCTATAGTAAAAGAGAAAAAGAAAAAATGCAGGAGAAGGATAAAAAGAAGAGACAGAAAATAACTTGAAAGGAATGATAAGTGCTAGCTTGTGAAAGGATTAATTTGAAAGTATTGCAAGGTATCCTCCAAAAATTATCCTAACTAAAACTTAAGTATTTGAAAAAATAAAGAAATAGCAATAAAAATCTGTTTAACACAACAACATAATAGCATTACTACTACAAATTACTACTTCTACGGTGAATTCAAAATTTGAAGTATTGCAGACGCCATTGCTTCTTAGGAAATAGAAATAGAGAATATAAAATTTGGAGTTTAGACCGATATATTAATGTAATAATTATGCAATTAAGTTCAGATAATACAAAAAACGTGATCTTAATATTGAAAAATTAATCAAGAAATAGACCTAATATTGAGCAATCACTATCAATTCTTCAATTATTCTAATATAAACTTAATATTTTGCAATTAATCAAGAACTATACCTAATATTAAGAAATACACCTAACAGTAAGAAAAATCAATAAATAGACTTACCTATTGTATGTGGCAGATGGAAGATGGAGCTGGCGAATGCGCAAAGTAAATAAGTAACTGAAGAGAAAAAAAGAAAAAAAAGATGAGAAAAAGATAAAACAGAAGAGAAGAGAAAATAGCTTTAAGGAATGAAGTGCAGTTTGTGGAAGAATTTAAGTGAAATTTAAAGTAGACAAAAATATACACTTAAAGCAATAAAATTATAACACTGACATAATAGCATTACTATTACAAATTACTAATATTCTAAGCGAATTCGTAATTAGAAAGTATTGCAAGACGCCATTCTTCTCAATAGAATACAAAAAATTTGGAGTTTAGACCTAAATTAAATAATATTATACAATTAAGTAAGAAATCAAGAAATGTACCTAATATTGAGAAATTAATCAAGAAATAGACCTAATATTGAGCAATCACTAACAATTCTTCAATTAATCTCACATAAACATAATATTATGCAATTAATCAAGAACTATACCTAATATTAAGAAATATACCTAACACTAAGAAAAATTAAGAAATAGACTCACCTATTGCATGTGGCGGATGGCAGGTGGAGCCGGCGAAGGTGCAAAGTAACTGAGTAAAAAGAAAAAAGAGGAGAAGAAGATAAAACTGAAAAGAAGAGAAAATAAATTTAAGGAATGAAGTGCAGCTTGTGAAAGGATTTAAGTGAAATTTAAAGTACACAAAAATATAAACTTAAAGCAATAAAATCTTAACACAGACATAATAGCATTACTTCTACAAATTACTAACATTCTACGTGAATTCATAATTTGAAAATATTGCAAGACGCCATTCTTCTCAATAGAATACAAAAAATTTGGAGTTTAGACCCAAATTAACTAATATTATGCAATTAATCAAGAAATGAAGAAATGCATCTAATATTGAGAAATTAATCAAGAAATAGACCTAATATTGAGCAATAACTATTCAATTCTTCAATTATTCTAATATAAACTTAATATTTTGCAATTAATCAAGAACTATACCTAATATTAAGAAATACACCTAACAGTAAAAAAATCAAGAAATAGACTTACCTATTGTAATGTGGCGGACGGCAGATGGAGCTGGCGAATGCGCAAAGTAACTAAGTAACTGAAGAAGAAAAAAAGAAAAAAAAGATGAGGAAAAAGATAAAACAGAAGATAAGAGAAAATAGCTTCTTTAAAGAATGAAGTGCAGTTTGTGGAAGGATTTAAGTGAAATTTATAGTACACAAAATTATACACTTAAAGCAATAAAATTATAACACTGACATAATAGCATTGCTATTACAAATTAAAAAACTAATATTCTACGCGAATTCATAATTTGAAAGTATTGCAAGACTCCATTCTTCTCAATAGAATACAAAAAATTTGGAGTTTTAGACCTAAATTAACTAATATTATACAATTAAGTAAGAAATCAAGAAATGTACTTAATATTGAGAAATTAATCAAGAAATAGACCTAATATTGAGCAATCACTATCAATTCTTCAATTAATCAAGAACTATACCTAATATTAAGAAATACACCTAACACTAAGAAAAATCAAGAAATAGACTCACCTATTGTATGTGGTAGACGGCAAGTGGAGCCGGCGAAGGTGCAAAGTAATAAGTGACTGAAGAGAAAAATAAAAGAAAAAAGATTAAAAGATAAGAGAAAATTACTTTAAGGAATGAAGTTTGTGAAAGGATTTAAGTGAAATTTAAAGTTTCAAATGACCTCTAAAGTTTAATCTCCGGTATGCACCAAGAATCAGGCGACCTCTTCTTGGGGTCAAATTTATAGTTAAATGACCTGAAGTATTAAGTTTTGCATATAAGTCCTATATATATATATATATATATTTTTTTTGAAAATACTCCATTTGTAGTATGAAAAAATAAAAAATAAAAGGGGATCAATTGCACCCATTTGGCCCTTATTAGCCTGGCGGAAAGTCTTGAATTAGAATCCAACGTCATTGTATTAGAAAAGTAAAATTTGTTATAAATGGGGGAATGGAAAGGCCTTAAAGGCCCAGGCCCACCACGGCACCGCCTTCCCACTTCTACTCATCATCATCATCATCGAAGGTTTGTGCAGTTCATCCACAAATTTCTAGTAGCAATTTTTAAGGTATATTTTTTGGAAGAGTTTTGGGTTAATGTTCACATAAATAAAACATTTTAAAAATTAAAAATAGCCTAAATTTAATTATATCCAAAGTTTTGAACTGAGTCACATTGGTAAATACTAAATTCTCCATCACTTTCTAAAATGTTAATTATTACAATTATTTTTGAGAGACACAATTTAAGGACATGTATTGAAAATATATTGATACGTTACACGTGTATTGATCAGCAGTTTACGTACTTTGTATGAACCTTAGTTCATTGATTAGTGTATTAATGACATATATCATTGTATTCCTAACTGTGTCTTTGGCGCGTGTTCCCGCAAAAAGTACACTAATTATTATGAAAACCTACAATTTAAACATAAAAGGTTTTTTCTTCTTGGGTAGTGGAGCCTTAAAAGCATTTTTTCTGTAAATCGTCTAATTTTGGCGTTAATGACATGTCTTTGACTAAATTGAAAAATGCTCAGTTTAATGAGAATTTACTTAAATTGCTTGAAACGAAAATGAAAAATAAATACGGAGCAGTAGCTAGCCTTTAGTAGATTACTATATATGATTACCGGTGCAAGAAAAACACGGATAACTTTTCACAATCCAAGATTTAGGATTTCAACGATGCTCCACTCTCCACGCTCTTCCTAATACGCAGGTTCAAAATATTTATAATGAAGTGTGAACTTTATCTAAGTAATTTAACGCTTGTAATTGAGGTATCATAATATTTAAATTAGGATTTTTATTTTTTTTTACCTTATTTTAAAATTGTTTTAATATCAAAAAGATTGTAGATAGTTCATCAAAGTCAATTTTTGCCCCTTAGCTTAATATCAAATTCTGGTTTCGCCTCTGAAGAGATAAGAAAAGGATGAAGTCACTGTAATTCAAACTTGAGAGCGCGTAGTCATTTATCACATACCTTTTTTAGCACCTAAAATTTTATAAACTGCTTACGCGTAACAGAAAATGACTCCCCCGCTGCCTCTTTTAGGGGTTTAAAGAGTATAAGAGGAAATAAGAAGTGGATCGCACAATAACAATGAAGTCCATGAGTTCTAGTCATGACTGGGCCAAAGCCCAATCATTCATTTTAAGAGATGCCTGAGTAGGCCTACTTTCAAGTTGGAACATTGTTTTTGTGTTTTTCATTTTGTTTTTGATATATCGTTTGAATCTCCAAATATTCAATTGAAGATTTGAATATATGTAATAGGAGAAATATTGCCTTAATTTTAGGGTGTTAATTAAGTTTGGTGGGTAATTGAAGAGGTTAATTCTCCCTTGCTGTAGCACGAGCTAGTAACAGAAATATATATATATATATATATTTCATTTCTTAATGCACTGAGCGATTGATTCTTGTTGTCTTAATTCTTTTGTTATCAATTTCTTATTGTTTCTGCTAAGCAGCCAGTCTCATGGATTAGATTTTTTTGATCATATCGAGGCCTTGCATGTTATATAGATTGAGTAGCATGTTTGGGACGAGAAATAATATTAAAAGTAGATAGCTAGGTGCGAGTGCTACAATATTAGAGAGAGAGAGAGAGAGAGAGAGAGAGAGGACATTGACGGGGCCCTGCCTCCTAACTTACAACTGACAGAAACAAACACAAGGCAACGCAAGAAGAAGATGTTAAATTTCACAAGAACGGAAATGGGTGGAAACGAATTGAAAAGGCCAAGCACTTCACTTCCATATTTAGACAATGTGAGTAAATTAAGTGCATATGTATCTCCATCTCATTTTTCACATTTTTGTTGTAATGCCACCACTCTTTTTGTATCCGTAAATAATTATTGTTTGACATATAAAGAAATAAAAATAAAATAAATGTATTAATTATACTGAAAAATGGTTTAATTCGATTGATCAAAAAACTAGACTTAATTACCTATGAGTACGTACGTAATTATAGTTATTTACTAGCTTTTTGATTAGTTCAATGACAGAGATATTATTTTACAATAATTATTTTTCTTTTTTCTTTTTTTTTTTTATAAACAAATTTAGATATGTTGCCTTTTTATGTAAATATTAATATGACTTTGCTTACCCGATTGATTAATACAATATTGTAGGAATAGTGATTATTTTATGTTTAATTTTACATTAGTTATTCAAGTGAATGAATCAACTTAACCCTCACACAAGAAAATTAAGTGATTAAATTTCGGCCAATAACTTTGTAAGCCATTTTCGTCCTCCTTCGCCTCATAATTGTATACTTTTTATAATGATGACTGTAGAATTATAGTTTCTTTATTAAAAATTTGTTATATCCACCTTCAGTAGAGGTAGTTTTAGATTATGGCTGATTTTTTTTTTTGGAAAAAAGGTGAACAAATCTCGAAATCTAGATAAGGAGTGCTATATTTTGAATAGTAGATGTGGGCACCGTCCAATATTTAACTGGATGATGACAAGAGGGACGAGTACTGTTATTGTACATGCATGCAATGCAATGCATGCATGCCCATGGTTTCATGTGCCTTTTTCTCAAATCTCTGGTTTTCCGCCCGCCGCTGTTTTAGTCCCACTAAACTTACACGTGTACGGCTGGCATCCCATTTTTCATAAGCCCAAAACAGTCACAAGCAGATCCAAAAAATGGATTTTGCGTTGGATGTTTATAGATCGACATATACATACATAGATAGATTATACATTTGTATTATTTTAATTACTTTTAAGCCCAACAGTAAAATATTTGTCCAATTATTTATTTATTTGCAAGATCGATGTAATTAAAACTTCGTTCTACTAAACAAATTTATTGCTAACCCGACCTTGAATTAATGTTATAAGTTTTAAAAAAATGTATTAAATTAAAAATTAAAAAATTGAACCGATTTCTCTAACATTGATGAGTTGCTTTCTAAAGACAAATTATACAAAATGAGGAGGACCCATGAAGACCTGATTCAGTGAAGCCACCATTATTGCGAAAAGCGAAGGAAGAAAATTTAAGCCCCATCTTGTCTAGTAGCTTCATATATATATATATATACCATATCAAGAGAATTAGAAGGATTATTAAATAATAAACTGAATTCTGGATGTTGGATGTTGGATCTCTGTCTTCATAATGAGGATGAAGACACGGATTAAAAGTTAAAGACTGGTCTGGGACCCGATATATGACTTCATGTTAAAGTTAAGATCCAAACAATTAAGAGCTAGACAAATTAAGCCGGAATATCGATCGACATTGATTTTTGTGGGCTACGTAGAACTTGTCACCAGAAAACATTGAGGGCTGCTACATGACGTCTAAATAGTGCATTTAACGTGAAATCATATCGTCACTTCATATTTGTTTGCCCTCAAATATCTGACTTTGAAATGTCATTAGAAATATCCTAACTACTAAATTCTCTTTGCACACGAGTTTGTAACCTAAATGATAAGTACAACTTTTTTGTAAGCGACAAGTTGCAATTTCAAAATTGATCGAGTAAACACTAATTCTACTAGAAATATGATGTGATATGCATGTTGTACAATTTTACGAGTCTCATATCCCATTTTTGCTTTTATATCTATTGAAATGCGTGACAAAAAAACAAACAATCCATTTAAATATACCACCAAAATTTCAAAGCTAAAACAAATCAAAACCCAATTTTTAACATAGATTTTATGGGCTTCATATCCCGAGATTATGGATCCAAATTGGTATGATAAGGCCCACACCCGATTGATAGTTAAGTTTCCAAATACATTTACTATCAGTTCACAATCTATAGCAAATTAAGTGAAAAAAAAATTGTAGCAATTAAGCTAAATCCCATTAAGAAAGAATCTGATGAGCTGCAATCAAAAACCCAACAAGCAGGTCCCCAGGATTTGTGGTCCCTTGTTTCACGGTTTCTTGAACAAGTCAATGAATCAAATTAATTATGCTAATTCGTACTCCCCTACTTAATAATTTAATTATAATTGAAAACGTACAGTACAGATCTTGGATCAAATCATTGGTTTTCACAAAAAATACATTCCATCTACCACTTGGTACCTATAAAATGTGCCCACAAAAAAATAAAAATAAAATATATATTAATATAAATGCAGGTTATAGAAAGAATTGGTGGTCTAAGCGAGCTTTGCGCTATAAACACATGCTATGATGAATTAGAGTTATTTAATTAATTAAGTAGATCGAGTTAATCAGTATTGGATAAATTGTTTTTATCTTATAATTTAATATAACTAGGTGATGAGTTGTAATTACAAAGACTTGCCAGGTGTGCAGCCCGGATTAAATCATTAGTGAGAGAGCTAGGCCGAAGGCTAATTAACATCTAAGATCAGTAGGAAAGATTATGGCTCTGTGTTCCCACCTTCCTGGACAAGAAACCAAATTTATAATATTTCGTAAATTTGCTGGCTTCCCCTTAGTTAAGCCTATAATAATAGGATTAGGATAAGGACTAGGATTATTGCTAATTAATGAAAGTTTAACTAAAAAGTCTTCCTTTTAAGACTATATATATATAGGGACATACAAATTCTTTGGCCTTTTAGTTACATCAAATTTAATCATTTGTTAATTTTTAGCTGTAATTTTTATTGGGCCATTTATAATAGTCATTTATATCTATATAAATTTCTAGGCTCCGTTTAATAGCAACATGGAAAATGAAAAGAAAAATAACTAATTTAGATGAGAAGATGAAAAATAAGTTGAGGGATGTGGTGAGATTAACTCTTGAATTTTGCTTTTTCCTATGACAAAATTTTCTTTGGGTGATGGTGGAGAAATTTTTTTCACAAAATATTAGAGAAGGATGGAGGACATATACTCACAAAAATGAGTATGAGATGAAGAGTATCTCACTATATGCCTTAACTTATTTTCCATCTTCTCACCCAAATTAGTTATTTTTATTTTCATTTTCCATGTTACTATCAAACGGAACCTTACAATAGAAAATATAAATAGAAAAAATATGCTATAATGGGGTTTTCTATAACCATTTTTATGTGAGATGGAAGGTGAATAATATAAGGAATTTATATCAACATTTTTACGTGTAGAAATAGTGATAAAAATTTCCAATATGACTTGGCAAGTTCTCATAGCTAGGAGGTTATCAAATCCACTAATTCTCTCTCTTCCTAAACAAATGGCAAGTAAAAAAAGAAATTAATTTATTTTTTTTATACTTTTCTAATCGTATAAAAAACTTGTCAGCTAGATATAGAAGTAGTCTAAAATGATATTAGTACATATGATAAAAATTGAAAAATAGAAATTACCATTAAAGATCATATATTTATTTATTTATGAAAAATCACAGCTAATCTCTGTTTTCAACTGTGTTTTGTGCTTATAGAAGGCAATAACTACTTTAGTATACTTTTAGTCTTATTTTGCGTTTTGTTCTGGTTAAGTGGCAAAAATAATTATTAATTGTCCACTATTTTTATAGGTGTGTACAAATGTGAAGCCCTATCTACCGAAAAATGACTAAAAACTTAAAATTGTAATATGTATACATGCCCGCATAAATGCACTATTCATTGGAAAAAATGAGGAGTAGAAGAGTAAAATTTGTTGTCTTACTTATTTTTCATTTTTCCCTCTATTTATATTCAATGTGTCGCGCAAACGAATGAGTTAGTAGAATAATTTCAATCCCTTTTTTGACCATAAAAGGAATTGACGTGTCAACCCATATATTAATCCTTGAGAAAAAGAGAGTAAAGCCGTAAAGTAATTTTTGTTATCCCTTTTTCAATCTAGTGTGGTATTAATCTCTATTTTATTCACCTCGATCCCCGGCCTTTTTTCTTGTAATAGAATAATTCTAATATTCTAAGTTGGTTACGTGTTCTTTTAAGAAGTTCTTAATGAATAAATTAAGATAATTACTTAACTATAAATGCAGACAAACAAAAATTTGTTGACCCTATTCTCAAGTTGCATTTACAAAATGGCCAAATCAGTCATCGAATCTCTTTAAACAAGAATTATAATGATACATTCAAAATATGCCAGTTGGGTTTTGGATTTTCCCTGGCTATTTTTATATATATATAGTCGTAATGTGTTAAATATTAAGGGCACAACATGCAATAGAGTAATAGCCATGAAAGGAGTGAATTAGACAAAAATTATGCCCGCTAATATTCCATTGGAAGAAGTTACTAAGAAAGAGAAGGCTTTGAGAGTTGAGAGCCTACAGAATTAATGTCTTTTTCGTAAATGGATTAATGGTTTTTTTTTTTTTAAAAAAAAAAAAAACCAAATTAACGAAAGGTTTAATCTACCAATTAATTAATTAAACACAGTTAAGTAAAGGGGTAGTAGACAGTAGTATTGGGAAAGCAAGTTAAACGCCTAGTCTTCATCCTAGATGATAACAGAGAGACCTGTTTGTGTGTGGTCACATGGATTCCCCTGCAGATGCTCCACTCCCATCTCTCTCTCTCTCTCTCTCTCTCTCTCTCTCTCTCTCTCTCTCTCACACACACACACAGACGACGATATTCCGCACCCTTAATTCTTTTTTGTTTGGTTTAAGTTTTTATTTCTTTTTATAATTTAAAATAATAATTTTACGTATAATGTTTGAACTATAATAACTTATATATCACTTAACTTTTTGAAATGAATTATAAAATATTTTAGTGTTAATTTACTACTTTAAAATTTTAGAATTGAATCAATACTTGAACAAAAAGAGTACAAAGTCAAGGAACACGTTACTGTATTTTTGTATTCTACTCTAATATTAAAACTCTAACTATTGTTTGCCACATATGCAAGTAGACCTGATAATGAGTCGTGTCATGTTCATGTAAAAAAACTATTAAATTTTTACATGATTTATTACTAAACGAGTGAAAACATTATACACAATTATGATTCGTTATTTTATCGGTTGACATGACACAAACTATTCCATCCGTTAAACTAATTAATAGATAGGAGTTCAACGGATTAACTAGTGATATATTATTAAAAATTTAAGTAAACAGATGGTCTCTACAAATTCTTAAGCGGTCGATTTCCAAATGTTTAATCGATAAATCTGCATATAACTCGTTAATAATTTGTGTCAAATAGTTTGCCTGTTAATAATTAGTGGCCCGAATTTGTTTCGTTCAACTATTAAATCCGATGCAGCAAATATTTCTTGAGAATGAGAGAGAATTTTTATACGATATATCTCTCACTAGAATCTCTGAGGTACTGCTATCAACTTTTCGTCATCATCTTTCTCTTTAATTATCTCTCTCTCCTTCTGTGCCAGTGTCCGACCATATTATTACCAAATGAAAAATAACTAGGGTACACATGATTTGTGCACGACTTTTCATGTGAAACAGTGCACCACCATTTTTGTACTTGTAGAGATTCTCAAGTGACGAAACTACCCTTGTGTCTGATTCCACGGCACTGTCGTTGCATTGCATATGGGTGTGGCCTGCCTTAATCCAAAAATAAAAAATAAAAAAATGTGTAACATTTGAGGCAAGTGAAGTGTTGCTGTAGTGCTGACGTGTATGTTTTTCCCTAGCGGCGGTCCCACTTCTACTCTACGTACCTTCTTCAATTTGTGAATCTTATACGTGACCCATACCTAACTCTGAACGTCAGACACCAACCCATTGCAGCTCCGATTCTAATATTAAGGGTGCGTTTGATTGCAAGTATAGAATTTATATGGAAAGAAAATAAGTTTTAAGTAATTGAATTGCCTAGAATTGAGTTGCATGAAAAATGTAATTAAATGTGTTTGATTGCCTTAATTTTCTACCCGAAAAATATTGGTTGTATTATGGCATTTTTAATGTAGAAAAAATTATGAGTATTTTTTTTTACATAATTTTATAGTCATGATGGATCTTGTTTAATTGATCTTGATTAGTAGATTTTAAATATTAAATTTTTATTAAATTTTGAATTTTGTAGTTTAAGTTATAAAATTTTCAATGTAAAAAATGGGTAAAATTTTGTCTCGAAAAATGTGCAATTGCCTAGAAAATAAAAACAAGCCCCTTCCCAAAGAAAATATTTTCCTTGTTTACAAAAAAAAGTACATGAATAGTAGAAAAAGTGAGAGTTTGACTCCATGAAAAATAATTACAATCAAACACTACAAAAGTGAGAATTTGGGTGGAAAAGTCATATTTTTCATGAAAAATATGGCCAATCAAACACACCCTAAGTGTATTTTTAACGATACTATATATTTTTCTTTTATGTAAAATTTATATATTTTATAAAAAAATTAATTTTCAGTCGTCTTTGAAAATGAGATTTGTATAAAATGCATTTTCATTTTACATTGTAATATTAATTTTCTCTTTTCTTGATTTTTTTAATTAAACTTTTAAAATATAATAACTTTAAACATAAATTATGGATTCTAATAAAATTTACATATTTAAAATTTATTATAAATCAAGATTCATTGTAATAGTAAGATTATGTATATAAAATTCAAGAAAAAATAATTAAAATTGCATAAAAATAACATCTAACATGTGTTGGTATATTATTAATTTTTCTAAACTTTACACAAGAGTTTACAAAACTACTATTAGAATATATTTGTTTTAAACTTGAAGTTTTGTGTAACATTGGGTTAACACATAGGATTTGCACTTCTAAATTTACCCAACCATTAGAAATGCTATAATTTATCTGGTAAAATTATAATTACACTTACATTACGTATATGGCTTAGATAATGTAATCATAGATTTGGATAAGTAATAAGTGTTTTTGTAATTAAAAAAGGTATATTACACAATTTGAAATTAAGATAATTGAAATGAATTTTAGCGTTTTATAGGCACGTAATAAATTCTTGAACAATTAATTTGTTCTTTGATCAATTTACTTAATTATTTATTCCCAAATTTAAAAGTTAAAACCGGTGTAATTTTTTTTTATGATACAAACAATAAATAGATATATTCAGTGTTTGGCTGTGAGAGGGGGGAAGCCGGGGGAGTTGCTTTTCCGGGGATCGAAATGTTGTGGGGCATGTAATAACCCAACTCGATCTCTTGCCAAATTTTTTTCACTTCGAATATTTCGACCGGGCTCCAATTTTTTTTTTTTTGAATTTTCATAACGCAAGCTTGTATTTTTCTTTTGATTTTTTAATTTTAAACTCAATAAGAGATTAGAGCCAACGACACATACCCTTTTTTTTTTTAAATAAAAGTAAGGTCTAAGTTTTCTCTCTTTACTATAATAATAATAACGAAATTTTTTCTCGTTCCAAATATATGAGACTTGAACTCAGAATCTCTCATGAATTTGGGTGGATGCCAATGACACTTGAATTGTGAGTACTTCAACATATGGACATAAATATTTGATATAAAAAATTGATATATTAATTATTCATTGGCAAACCCAGCCTTAGGTATAGTGGGACTAGGCCTGCGCCTAGGGCCCCCAAATTTTTTATACCCCTTGGGTATAGTGGTGATGTTTTTGACATTATTGAGAGTGATCTATTTACCGAGTTGCACTACTTGAAAGAAGCTATACCTAAAGAAGCTAAAAAAGCTATTGATGGGTTGAACTATCTAAAGCAAATGGATGGTTATTACCCAAATGCTTGGATTGCTTATAAAATTCTATTAATCATACCGGTTATCGTTGCCTCTGCCGAGAGAAGTTTTTCAAAGTTAAAATTGATCAAATCTTATCTTTGATCAACTATGTCACAAGAAAGATTGAATGGCTTAGCTATGTTATCGATTGAAAAAGAATTGACGTTAAAGCTTAACTATATGAACTTGATCGAAACTTTTGCGGCGAAGAATGCAAGAATAGTCATTTTTCAGTGATAAGGTATAAATTATTTTGCTTTACAATACATAGTATTTTGTAAAATAATGTTAGAATTAATATTGTAAATTTGTTATGTTGCTAAACTAAAGAATTTTTTTTCTTTTTATAGGTACTAGTGTTTACATGCGAGTTGAAGGAGAACTTTTAAGAAGTATATAAAAATAACTCGAAGCAAAAGTTTGGAAAAAAATCGATACGGTTAGTATGTAATTTTGTGTTTGAGATATTATTTTTTTTCATTGAATTTGCATTTTTTTTGGGGGGAAAAAATTATATATAAATTATATTATAACGACAAAAAGGCCCCGTTTTTTTATCTTCACCTAGAGCCTCCAAATTGTCAGGGTCAGCCCTGTTCATTGGTTATAATAAATTGTAATAAAATTTTTTAACCAATAGATGGTTGATGTGTCAATTATTATGTCAAATATATTTATGTTTACATAAATTTTATCTCACTTGAATTAGAGTTTTTAAACATTAATTATTAATTAATGTGAAACAAGAAGCCGCCTAACAAATATAAAAATCACATATAAAATATTAAAATTTAGGGACGAGACATAGCGAGTACAGTACTTAAATTGATTCCAAATTAAAAAACATATATATATATATAAGGAAGGTTTAAGTTATACAGCGTACGATTAAGAAATTTTACACCTATTTATAACATTTTTTCAAATTTATCAATTATACTGTTAGATAAGTTAGTTTTATTGTACTTATAAACCATACAATGTTTCAAATTAATTTAATATTTGGAATTATATAATTATTATACTTACTTTGCAAGGCTCATAATCTATTATATAACATGATTATGACAAAAGATTTATACATTTTTAATTACTTTAATTTTTAGCACGCATGTTTAGGATATTATAAATAACTAATTTAATGGTTAGATTGATGATATATGAAATTGAAAGAAAATTATTGATGGATGTAAAACTTATTTATTTTACACGAAGTGTAACCTGAACCCTCCCACGTAAATATATATATATATATATATGAATAGTATAAATTGTCGGACACAGAATGTCGTCACGTGTAGCCTGCTGTAGCACAAAGTATGATTAAAGGCCGTGGGGTCTTTCTAAGAATGCTATTACTATCCTTTAATTTAATCCTCCATAAATTAGCTTGGTGAAGGATATAAAAAGGGGCCTTCATCAGTTTAATTGTTTGGTCGATCATTTGTGCTTATCTTTTTCAATTCCCTTTGGCCCCCCCTCAGTTTCTTTTCGGGAAACAGTTTTGAAGTCTCAACTTCTGAATCAACCTTTACCACCACCTGGCCCCCTTCTTCTTCTTCCTTTTTCCTTCGAACAAACTTTTACATATCCATGCGAGTAAATGCACTAAGAAAAGATCTTAGCTAGCTAGTCGATCTTAATTAGTTTCAAAAGAAAAGAATTAAAAGAGAGAAGAAAGGAAAGATCCGATGGCACTTGAGACGACTGTGGTTTACCCACAAGACCCATTCGGTAATTATAGCTACAAGGATTTTTACTCTTCTGCTTGGGGCCACGACTATATTTTACAACAACATGAAAATCAAGCTTTTGAATACAACAACAACAATAATAACACTAGTAGAGAGCAAGGTAATTTTTGGGATGAGTCTTCTAGTTCGGTGATGCAAAATGTGAAGGAATGTTGGGATCCCAATTCTTCCCCGGAGGCTTGCACCGGCGGTGGTGAGCGATCCGAGATGCCGGCGGCAACTGTCCTGGGCCGGCGGAAGAGGCGGAGAACCAGAAGTAGCAAGAACAAGGAGGAATTGGAGAATCAAAGGATGACTCACATTGCGGTTGAGCGGAACCGCCGCAAACAGATGAACGAGTACCTGGCTGCCATCCGATCTATGATGCCACCCTCTTATGTCCAAAGGGTACCTACTACTACTAGTCTCTATATATATACTCACTGTATTTTTCCTCTCAAATATCCCATTTAATAATTCATTTGTCAGCTCAAATATAATTAAAAGATTTTTTCTTTTCAAACCCCAGCTAGTAATTATAGTAAAATTTGTTTAGAAAATATTTTAATTATATACACAGTTGCTAATTTGATCGAACGGCCACAACTGAAACATGCTTTGTATTAATTTTGGTGCATTATATTGTGTGTTTAGAGCTACAGAGTTGTATAGAGTTTTTCTAAAATAGTTAGAGAAAATATTTTTTTTTCTTTATTTCCTTTCTCTACCAACTGACATTTAGATCGAGATGGTGAAATTTATGCTCATACCCACCCTCCATAAGTGGGTGGACTGGATAAAGTTACTGAAAAAGAAAAATTCTAAGATGAAAATTAGTATATATATCATTTAATGCTCATGAATGTTTACTAGTTATATAAAAGTTGTTATTCATCTAATTAAATATGGTGTACTTTGAAAATCAGGGTGACCAAGCATCAATAATTGGAGGAGCAATTAATTTTGTGAAGGAGTTAGAGCAACAACTTCAAACCATAGAGGCCCAAAAGAGAGCAAATGAACAACAAAAAGCCAGCAATATTAACAATAATGTTTATGGATCGTCACCACTTTTCGGCGATTTTTTCACATACCCACAGTACAGTACGCGCACTACTAGTAGCAGTAGTGGTGCATCGGGATTGGTGAACGAGGAGGAGATCAATGGCTCAGTTGCCTTTGGCGACATAGAAGTGACCATGGTCGAGTGCCACGCTAACCTCAAAATACTTTCCAAGAAAAGACCCAAACAACTCCTCAAAATTGTTGCTGGCTTACAATGTTTGTGGCTCACCATCCTCCACCTTAATGTCACCACCACGGCTGACCAAATGGTTCTCTATACCATCAGTGTTAAGGTTTGTCACAACAATATATTTATATATATAAATAATTACGCCTCCTGAAATATGGGTACTGAATAATTACGCATCTTAGTACGTATCGGTATTCATTCCATCTGTACACTAATTTTTCAATACTTCCCCATTTCCTCATTTTTTTAATTTGTTATTTAAATCAGCTCGAGGAAGGATGTCAGCTGACGACAGTGGAAGACATTGCTGACTTCGTTAATCACTTGCTGGGTAGAATTGAAGAAGAATCTGTTTTGAGCTGAAACCCTAAATTTAATTTAATTTAATTTTTATTATTATTATTGTTGTCTCGGGGTTTATCTACTCTACGTATTCTACTTGTTAATTAATTAATTACCTCTTCGGTTTTTCTCTGTTGTTGGCTTTGGATCATCATGTACAAGTTTATACATCTTGGTGGCTCTTTAATCGATCAGGTTATTATAAAAGCCATAATGAACTCGTATGGCCACTAATCTTTAGTTTATTTATCTACTTGTGTATAACAAGTTAATTTACTCAATATTTTCAAACATACCCTCTTTCCTTTGTTTAACTAATTGCATTACGTACTATTCGATCAGTATACATTTATGAATTATTTCTTAGGACTTTTGATACAAGTTCTTGGATATGTGTTTTAACTTGATCACCATGCAGTTCAACATATTTACATATATATATATATATATATATTGTAGTGGTGAATTATTGAAATTTCAAGTAGTTTCTTAATTGTCATTTTTAATGGAGGGAAAAAAGCTTTAAATACGGGTTAATGAATGAAAGAAGTATCGGTGAAGGACCTAAACCTCACAAGAAATATTAGAAGCAATTAATATCAGGTGAAAATAATAACTGAAACAGTTCTTCTGGACTTGTGTTCTTACTGAGAAGAGTATATATATATATATATTAATTTCAACCCTTTTTGCCTTTAGCTTTTTGCAAAAATTAGAATAGGAAACTGCACGAGCTGAGACTAAGAATCAAACATTGTTAATATAATCGGTGATTCTGAAAAATTAAATGGACTACACATGTTACAAGTTCAGAACCATATTATTATTTTTCTGTTCGGCACTTTATATGTGTGTTACACGTAATATTATTGCTTTATGTCTAGGAAGTAGTAGTAATATGTACTTTTTGGCGGAAATCAATTAGCGCCGTATATAAATTAAATTAAATTAAATTGCAATATTGTGTATAGTACATATATATATATAGATCGTCATTGATCTAAAGTTTATCTTAATTTTGTTTCAAAAAACAAAGAAGAAATTTACTTAAGTTGACTAAAGAAAACTTACAAGTTTGTTCTTAGCTAGCTATAGCTAGATAATTTTGTCTACAAAGTAATCATAAGGTCACAAGCATTTTCCTTCCATGTAGTCCAGTCATTTTTTGGGATTATACACAAAATCCAATTCCTTTCACTGTTGGGCCACATGAGGGCTATATATAAAGGTTTTACAACTTTAATTTGATCATAAGATTACAACTTCACCAGCTAATTTGTAATTAATGAGTTCTTAACCTCATTCATTGTACAGCTGCATTCGTTTAAGTTAGATTTGTTTGTACTGCCGTTCGCATTGCACAGTACACAGTCTATAATAATACCTTCTTATGTACATATACTTTATTTAGAAATAGAAAATGAAATTCATTAATGGGAATTTCAACATAACGTGCGGAAATGGACTGAAAGATGGCTTGCCTAAATTTTTACCCTTCAACTTGGGGTAATTTGCACTGTCATGCCAAATTTTCAAGCTGTATCATTTTTTTTCCTTTCCCACTTGAATTCGTGTGGGTTATCAATTTATAAAATCCACTATTTAATTGTTCAACACTTCCGTATTAGCATCGAAATTGCTTGTATTATATATGTACCCTTTTTTGTTAGAGTTTTAGTGAGGGGAGATTTGTAAGAGCATTTACAATGACCAATGGGTTAAATTTAGTATATGGTAAGGAAGGTAATTATATATACCCTACTTAGTGTGAAAAGTAGTAATATGGTAAAATAAAAAGAGAATACATATTATATGTATAAAATGATGAGAGAGAAGTAGAATGAGAAGTAAAGAAGTAAAGAGAGAAAAATAGAGAGACAGAGAAGAGCAACGGCATAAAATGTGTCGGAAGTGGAGAGAGAGAGAGAGAGAGAATTGGAGCGCATAAAGTTTATGCTTTAAAGGGTCTTGCGCATAACTAAAACGCTTGCCATTCTCTACGTATTTTAGTTATACGTATGTTAATGAATTTAATAAAATCTACTTATAGCGTGTTATTATCATATCTTACCAAATAATATTTTTAATTTATTATATGTAATTGTTACTTTGTTCATTATAGATGCTCTAAGACTTTAGTTTAAATCTCGTTGTCAACAATTCTTTTTATTGTTAACAATTTATAACAATTATTATAAACATTTATTAAATCTTGTTGCATATTCCGACTTTAGACTGAAATAATATATATTTGTACACCAGTTGTTCAATTACCCGAAAATTAATGATGCATTTGATGACCACTATGGAGAGATTTATGGCAAATACTTTTGTACCATAGACAGCATGATTAATAGATGGTACTCTTATATCTAGTGTTACACAAAATAATTGCACCAATATATATAATATATGATATTGACATCGCTGTACAATCAAAGATCAAATAGATTTTATTAAGTCGTAACTTTAGGGAGAAAAAGGAAAAGGCAGAGCAAAAAAGCCAAGTAGAAGAGGTGAAACCCGACTGCCATTTTCAGCTTTAGAAGTGTTAAGCCTTGCTGTTCAATTCATTGATGTTTATATATGTACATATGGTTTAAAGTTCGAGATATAAACAAAAATAATTACATGCCCTTCCAAAAAGCTCTATTATTTGGTACCCTTTAATTTATCTGTTGTGCATTTAGTTCTATTTTATTCTTTCTTTTCTTAAGAAAAGGAATTGAACTACCTTTTTGTATATATAAAACTTGGTGATAGACGACTCAATGTTTCCACATTTTCCGTTATTCTGTATATTTTATTATGTTTACTTCTATAAGAATTTTATTTTCCCCCTAAAATTGATAGAGTAAAGATTAGGCAAGACTCGAACAATGATAATCCAACTTATTTGTTTGTTGTCCTTTCACAGCTTTTCCTAAAAAGTTTAGGTAAATTGGGCCAACTCTTGTGAACACCAGATTAAGTAATTCCTTTGTCCGGTCTAAAGCAAGTAATCCATATGCGTTTAATTTATGGGATTCACAAGACATTGCTTGTGACCTGATCGACTCTCAAAGGTATTTGTTTTATGAGACAACTCATAGTAGCTCAAATTTGTTACTACTTGACCAATCCTCGAGACCGGTTATTTATTTATTGTCGTATTGTAATAGTATTTCGCTAAAACTGTTGTATTGTAAAAATTCTAAAAGAATGCAAGGGAAGAGAAGATAAGGAAGGCCAGCTAGTGTTAAGGTTTGAACTCAAAACTTTACTAGTTACTTCTAATAATAATAAAATAATAATACAAAGCAACATACTTTTTACTAACTGAGATACATGCACCCACATTTTAAATATTTCATGATTGAAATATATAGCAAAATTAAAATTTTGTTGAAAACCTCTGCATCGAGTTATATAAAGGTAAGATTGTAAGAAGAAAATAAGAAAGAAGGAGGCAGTTAGATTCTTATCGTGCTTCCCCCATTTGACAGCATGCATGCAAATTGCATATAGTAATATAATAGAATCCATCATTGATGACTGAAAAGATCTGGTGGTTGATATAGCTGATGCTCGGCTGGTGCAAGTCCTCCGGGAAGCTGACCGATGTGCAGATGTCCTCGCTTGTATGGGTGGAGAGCAAACTGAGCAAGAAGTTATGCTGTTAGCCCCCCAAAACAAAGTGGTCAAGAAGATGGTGTGTGATATATATGATGGGAGTGACTTATACGTACATGGCCACGGAACTTATATAGTTGTTTCTATTGCTGTTGTGTTTTTTTTTTTTCTTCCTAGCTTGTTTCACCAAAAAAAAGAAAAAAAAGAAAAAAAAAAAAGAACATGCATCGATCAAGTATGCATGCATGCATCTAACAAACATAATCATTCATTCTTATCTGGAGCAACTAAGGGCGCGTTTAGTTACGTACCTACGTTATTTTATTTATACTTGTTTTGTTATAAATTTTTTCATTTCAATAAAAAAAATTGTGGTGTTATTTTTTCTACATGAACTTTAATGATAGTTATAAATTATGTAATTTTAACTATATTTTTACGTTTTCTTATTTAATATCATATGTATTAACTTAAGTTTATTACTTTATATACTAATTTATTTTTACAACCAAACGTTCAAATTATGTAATTTTAAATTGTCTAATTCGTAAATTATAAAACAACCCCTCTAACTAAATCAGATCAAATTACATATGTTAGAATTGAGCATCTCCAATGGAATAATCAAAATGACTTTTGATTATCCATTTAATAAATTGTTAAAGTTAACAACGTAGGTCTCTCCGATGGCTACTTTTTCTCAATAAGCAAATTTGTGGAGTCCATTATATTGATTGGTTACAAATTAATTAATTTGAATTTTGTTTCAAAAAAAAGGAGGAAAATGTGATTTAAATTGGAAATGATTATCTTTTAGCTAATAGAATTAGTGCGTCCCTTATTTTTGTTATTGAAGAAGTTTATTAACTTTGATTATAAAGAAAGTATATTTGATTATTGGTTAAAAGATTGTTAAAATTTAATTAAACCATTTGAGTAATATTTTTAGCTAATATTATTAAAATTAATTATAATTATTATTTTAATTATATCATTGAAGATACTTTTAGAGAGGCCCATTGTTTGTAAATATCGTTTCATAGTAAAACACTTTAATTAGTGCTTTTGAGCAGTCACCGTCATTCACATAGGTCGTAAACAGTAATCTCTGTCAACAAAGACAAGACTTAAAGTTCCATAATTGAAGCTCGCAAGCTAATTAATACAATTTTTAATTACTTTTTCAAATGTTCGTATATTTGTCGTTAGAGTTAAGAATAGTAACAACCTCTCCAATAATCTGTAGCTCACATATACCACCTACCCATGCATCTTTTAGATACATATTTCAAATTCCTTCGCTGAATAATTGATGAGGCAGATCGAGTTACTAACAAGTTGTGTAGTTCAATTAAATTTTTAAAGGTTAATTTTGTTGTGTCCACCAGCATTCAAGTCAGGCCCCGGACACCAACTTAGGTACGGAGTTTTATCTTAAAAGGTGGGGTTTGACTTATCATCAGTCCGCGCACATAATAATAATATTGTCCTCAACTTAAACACGTTTGGAACCAGGTTGTAGTTTTATCCTAAAATGACTCATTATTAAGTGGTGACTCTCCCTTATTTATATACCCATGTTGAGTTATACACTTTTTTCATGTTGGATCAATGATTTGAGTTAACAATTTTTAAGAAATTTCACTCTAATTCTTGATATATATATATATATATAATAAGAAAGAGTATAAATTTATTGACAATCATTTAAAGAGAGTTATGTGATTTTAGATTCATGACATGAATATTTATTAATCTAATTATAGAGTACCGTCACCTTGACCTTTTAGGTGAAAGTCATTAAAAAGGAATAAACTACCTCCAAAAGGATTTCTTGCAATTTTTATTCACCATACCCTGATTTTCTTTTGTTTTTGTTTTCTATTTGTTATTTGATTTTCTCAGTTTTTTATATATATATATATTTTTAAAAATTTAATCACTATAGCAGATTTCAAAATAACCTCTTGTACTTTGCAATTGAGCAAAAAACGTACGGTCTCCTAGCAATGGGCTGCTATTATCCTTGACATTTTCTAGTAAACTATTTCACTACCATATTTTTCTCTCCATTTTTACATTTCTCTACCTAACCAGCCATATATATGTTTACACGTCAACACCCATGATTATTCTTATTAAAAATGAAAAAAAGTTCATCCCCTTTCCAAACATGTCTTTTTGAGAAAGCTGCAATGACGACTTACCTTCTCCTCTTTTCACGTGGTTTATTTATTTATAATTAATTTTCTGCCATTCTTTCTCTCTCGTTCATTTGTCCATTGTTTAATTGATGGATTCTTCGAGGCTTATATTCAAGTAACCAAAGGACTTTTCTATGCACCATTGTGAAGTTAATAATATATGACTAATATAAAGATACTTAATCTCTCGATTAGGGTCAAAGATTCCTATGATCAACTCGTGCTTCTTTCACCAAACCATAGTTATACTAATTAATTAACAAATTCCAATTTGCTTCTACCTTCCAAAATCTGCATTCAGAAAAGGGAAAATAAAATATTTAGCCGTACTAACTATTAGGTAAATTAACAAGAGAGAATAGTTGTTGAGCCATGGATGGACCGATCAAACCTAGCAATTAACAGTCACCAACTCGATTGATTGTCTCTAACAATATGTTCTTTGACTATTAATATCTTGCTTTTTAGGAAATATCAAGGAACTATTTAATAATAATAACAATATATATATATATATATAAATTGAAAGTCACCACATTCGGACATGATACTGAATTTTGATAGTTTTCCTATTTAGCCCCTATTGTTATTAACGTAAACAAATATTTTTAGTATTAAAGATTAAACCTACAACTTTTTGATTAATAATAACAATCTCAACCACTAAATTAATTACTCTTTTATCAATTACACTACTCATTTTATATTATACCCACGCGTACATAAAAATTAAGCTTGCGATGATTTCTAGTTTTAGAAATTGTACATAAGACTATTTCATATTTCCAATTAATCATCAGTCTTTTCCTTTGATATTTTTCCCTTACTTGGATCGTGCATGGTTTGTCTATTCTGAGACTTATAAATTAAGGCCCACTTACTTTGATTTTTTTCCCCTTTCTTTGGTTTTGTGTTGTCTATTCTAAAAGAATTATAATTAAGGGCCACTTCAAGAATCACTTTAATTTGTCTGGAAGCTGTATTTTTTGAAGATAATGATGTGAATTATTGGCACTTAGCGGTAGGGATTGATTAATTATATATCGAGCTCAAGAGTTAGGTTGAAGTAGTCAAAGTGCGAAAGGACTCGTTTAGTTGCGTAAATTGTTTCATTTCAGCAAAAAAAATTGTAACGTGATTTTTTTCACATGTATGTTTTGTTATTCAGTATCTTAGGTATTAACTTAAATTTATGACTTTATATATTAATTCAATTTTTCTACAAAACGTTTAAATGCAATAATTCATGAATTAAACAACTATAAATAATTTAATTAATAAATTAGAAGACAACTAAACGGGTTCTAAGTATATATTTCCACCGGAAAAAGCTAGATAAATTTGTCATGTTAGTTATGCCCATAGAACCAATTAAGTTATTTTAGCTTTGGTTCAAGAACTACATTTTATAAAATAATTTAACTAGTCTAACTCGGCGGTGGAAAGCCCTCGGTTGTTTGTCGGAGGGAGCTGTGATGTGGTCTAACTTGAAGATCTCAAACAGTGTATGCAGTATGTTGGTGTGAAAAAGGACCGGACCTCACTTAAAATAGAGAACACAAAATACTATTATAAAATAGAAGTGCATGCAAGCATATCTGAAATTAAAGTTTGTGATTTTTTTATTTTACTTTTGTCGCTTTTATTTTGAATAAAATGCGTACTTAATTGAACTTGAAACAATAAATTTATACTAAATTTTGCATGTGCATATATACACACACGTATTACGTGTACGCCCATATTTAATTCGGATAAAAACAACTATTCCTCTGCATCAACTTGTTTTTAACAAACCCAGTTCATTGAAAAATGCCAAGAACTTAAAGATTATCTCCACCACCCCCTCCCCCGTTTCTTTCAATCCAGGGTGTACGTCCAGTGCTCCAGATAAAAAGATAAATTTTTGGGCCTCCAGTTATGTAATAATTCTTCTGTCGATGCTGTTTTGGGCCTTTTAATTGCGCTGTCACTAGGCTAGACAACTAAACCCAGGTGCAACTGTAAATGTAGTTTTCTTCTTTTAATTAAATAACGAAGTTTTTCTTTGGAGAAGTTAAATAATTAATTTTTTTAATAAAATTTAGTAAAGATTATTTCAACCAACTTTATCAAAAACTTCAACTGTAAAGTGAGTAACAAAAAAATCTAAAATTGCAAAAGCAAAAAAATGCACATATACGTCAACTCTTAATTTATCACTTCCCCGTAGAACTTTTAGGGTGCGTTTGATTGGCCATATTTTCCATGCTCGCAATCAAACGCACCTTTAATAAAACTTAATCGAGTTGAAGTTGATTTACTAATCATGAATATCATCTTCATTAAATTTCAGCGAATTTTCATTATTTAACCTTTAAAAAGAAAAGGATCATATATATATATATATATATATATATATATATATATATATATATATATTATCTATTAATAAATCATGTCAATCTTAATATTATGGGACTCTCTAAACTTATGTTCATAAGTGGTGGCTCAGATTTAATTTGAACATTTATATTTTAATCCAATGGCTCAATGATTTTCTTAACTTATATTTCTAACTGGTAGCTAAGATTTAGTTTGAATCTTTGCGTTTTAATCTAACGACTCACATATTTATGTGATAGCTAAATATGTATTTATCTTCTAATTAATTTTAATTTATATGATAAACTAAATAAATATTTATATCATAATTAATTTCGATTTATGTAATATATTTCTGTGATAACTAAACAAATATTTATTAATTAACTAATCACTATTAAAGTGTTTAAAACCTTAATAAGTAAAAAAATAAAAAAATTGAATACCTTAAACTAAAATTAGAAATTTCGATTTTTTAGAATATTAGGCATGTCTGAGTAGTTTTATTACTAAAACTCCTTCACTAGTTATGTTTTTCCATACCTTTATTCGATTACTGGGCATGTATGAGTAAATTTTACTATAAATATCAACTATTTATTAATATTTTAACATTTAGTTTTATAAAATTCAATGTATGTTTCAATTGCTCAAAATTATTTATATTTTTCTCATTATAAATAGTAAAAATTAATTTTCTAAATGTAAGAATTTTAATTTTCAACACCCCTTTATTTTTAAAAAACAAATACTAAGGGTATCATGCTATATATAGATTAACAACTACATTGTTAATCATTAAAAACATTTAGAAATCACTTATTTACAATAACATTTTGTTTGAAGAATTAAATATAATTAATTATGAGAGAGGATAAAAAAATAAATAAGTTAATGGTAGGAGATAAGGGTGTATCCAAAACTTAGAGCATATCTGATATTGTATTTATTATGTTTTCAAAATAGATTAATAATAGTTTGTTTTCTATGGAAACTAATTATAATTTTTAAATATTATGTTGATCTAAATGTAAACATATTAATTTAAACTTACTTGGTTATTCTCTTGGCATACAGTTATCATAATCCTATATGTGATCAATAATTTCTAAATTTTAATAATCCAAAAAGTACTAATTAAAATATATAAATGGATGTTGGGATTAATATTATTTATAGGAATCAATAGTAGAGTTTAGGATTTTGCCAAATTTAAACTCAATATATCTAAAAATATGATTACTTAAAACTAAACTTGACTAAAAGCATATTTATTTATTAAAAAAAATCTATCATATTTACTATACTATACGTATAAACTTTAACTCACTATTTACCTCATCACCTGTTGTAATTATATTGTATCGTAAGAATATTTAAAGAAAAAATATTATATTCCAATGGAGTCGAGTCAAATAGACAAAATTTACATGAATTCGAACTTAAGCCATTTGAAACCCTTGCTTTTTGGATTATAAAAGAAAAGGTCCACCCTATATTAGGTTTGTTTAGTCGAAAACCTGTCGAATCAATCCATTTATCATCACTAATTGTAAAGGAAATGCGATTAGATGGACTTAATTTACTCTACCACTATTTGAATAATATGCATATAATTATATTTTTAAATTTTGATTAAGTTTAAAAATTAAAATTAGTGCCGTAAGGAAAGAAAATTAATTTTACTTACTTTCAAATTAAGAGTATACTACTATTTTTTCAAGTTAATGTAAAAATTAATTTATCTGAGAAATAGAAATTTTGGAATAACAACCCAGATAAAAAAAATATTAAAATTACAAATAGTTATAGATATAAAAAAAATAGCAATAAATATGATTTTCGATAGTGTCACCAATTACACATAGGCACAATCGAATCGTATCGTAAGCACGCACGGGGCACTGGCTAATATATTAATAAATCATGTCACTCCTTATATAGTATGACTCTTTATTTTTATGTTCGCAACTGGTGGCTTAAATTTAATGTGGATATTTATTTTTCGGTCCAACGTCTCAAAATTATCATGGTATGTTGGTAACATTGCTTATTATAATAATAATAATAGGTATTTAGTTAATTAACTATATTAAAGAGTTTAAAACTTATGAAAATTCTAATTGTATCTCCATAGCCATTAAATATTTACTTATAAATTAGAATTTTTTTTATATCTCTAATATGTCCCAGATTATTTAACATGCAAATTATTTATATAATAGCATCTCCAATATTACTATATATTCCTATTTTGTTTAATTTAAATTATATTTTTTTTATATTTTTAGCATTGACATATTATTTAACATGTAGATTATCTATAAAAGAATATCTCCAGTAATAATAGTGCATATTCACATATTATTTGCACTACCGCATCAGTTTTATCTTTTCCAACTTTTTTTTAAACTTCAAAAATATAATAAATTTTAGTTTAATGATATTTAAAGTTCATTTTTCTAGGAACATAGATTTTTTTATGATTTTTTTTAAAAGTTTACAAATTGTATATATAAAAATAGATTAATATTATTGTGAAAATAAAAAGGACTTTGTCAAAGAAATTTATCGTCCTTAAGCATAATTAATGAATTATAAACTTTGTTACTTAAAATATTTTTTTAATTGTGATAAATATGGGTACGTTCTAAACATAAATACGATTTAGGTTATGTCCAGATACATGTAAATATAGCATGTTGAATTCAAACAAACCCATATATCCGGTGAAGGAAAGCCATCTTTTTGGGGCCTCGACGATCCCCGTGGTGATGTTCAAAAATACCTAATAATACTGCGTGTCAAGACTAAGTAGGTTCAGACATATAATAAATGCGGCATCTCCAAACTTTTATAATTAAAACTCTCTTAAATCTTGGATTAATGTTAAAATTGTTATATTCTTAGATAGGTCAAGGTTGATATTGGCACAACTCGCCTAAAAACCTACCATTAACCATCGTTACACAACTCTTAGTACTAATAATATACGACTCTATAAACTTATATTCTTAAGTGGCAGCTCAGATTTAATTTGAGCCTTTATGTTTTGATCCAACGGCTCAAAGATTCTTAACTTGTATTTCCAATTAATTGCTGAGATTTAGTTTGAATTTTTATATTTTAATCTGACGGCTCACATATTTTTGTGATAACTAAAAATGTACCTATCTTTTAATTAATTTTAATTTGTGTGATAAATTAAAAAAAGTATTTATCTCCTAATTAATTTCGATTTGTGTAACATATTTCTATGATAACTAAACACGTATTTATTAATTAACTAATCATTATTAAAATGTTTAAAACCTTTCTAATAATAATAAGAAAAAACTGATAGCTTAAACTAAAATTATAATTTAGTTTTTTTTAATATATTAGGTATGTATGAATAGTTTTATTACTAAAATGACTTCTTTAGTTATATTTTTCCTTACCATTATTTAATTATTAGGCATGTAAGAGTAGTTTTTACTATCAACATCAATTATTTATTAATATTTTAACATTTAGTAATATTAAATTCAATGTAAGTTTCAATTGCTCAAAAATATTTATACGGTCTCAAAATTATTTATATTTTCTTATTATAAATAGTAAAAATTAATTTTATGAATGTAAGAATTTTAATTTTTAACACCTCTTTATTTCTGAAAAACAAATACAAAGGGTATCATGTCACATATACATTAACAACTATATTTTTAATCATTAAAAAATTTAGAACTCACGGATTTATTTATTTATCTCTCAGGATTAAAATAGTGATATTTATAATTTCAGTTTGTTTGAAGAAGAAAATATAATTAATTGTGAGAAAGGATAAATAATAAATAAGCTAATTGTAGGTGATACATCACGTCTCATGTTCGAGTATTCCCTCATGCAACTCTTTGGGGCCAGCTATCACTCATGAAAAATGGGCTGACATTTAATGCCAATGCGTTCGCCATGGGGTTTAGTCATCTTGTACAGCGGTGGCTTGTACGAGAACCGAGGATTAGTCGGAGCGAAGGTGTTGATTCCCCGAGGCATGGCCAAAAAAATAAAATTTGTAGGTGATATGGGTATATCCAAAACTTAGAACATATTAGATGTTATATTTATTATTTTTTTCAATTAGAATAATAATATTTTTTTCTATAAAAAATAATTATAATTTTTAAATATTATGTTGATCTAAATGTAAACATATTAATTTAAACTTACTTAATTATTCTTTTGACATATGTTTATCTTATATGCGACTAATAATTTCTAAATTTTAAAAATCCAAAAAGTACTAATGAAAATATATAAATGGATTATGTGGGGATTAACTTTATTTATAGGAAATCAATAGCTCAGTTTATAAGGGTTTTACCAAATTCGAACTCGAAATATCTAAAAATATGATTACTGAATACTAAACTTGACTAAAAGCATATTTATTTTTTTGAAAAAAAAAAATCTACCCTGTTTACTATACTATACGTATAAATCTCAACTCACTCTTTCCCTCCTTACTCATTGTAATTAGATTGTATCATAAGAGAATTTTAAAGAAAAAGAGTTGTTTTTATGCATAGTTAATACAAATTGACAGAATTTATGTGAATTCAAACTTAAGTCATTTAGCATCCATTCTTTTCCGGATTATAAAATAAATAAGAAATAGTCGACCCTATATTAGAGTTTGCTTAATCGAAAGCCATCGAATTATCTATATGGATTTAGATTAATTACAATAAATGTATTATTTATTCTTATTTATAATATTTTTTAACCCATAAAATTATATTATTTTGTTTATTTCTTACCGAGATGGATTGATTCTTTAATTTTTATTTATTTTTAACTCATTTAACATGCATGACTCAACTCGACATGAATATAATATAATAATTTTTTAAAATATGTTTATAGTATTAGATAATTACAATGCGTTCAATGGGTTGAGGCACGATAAACCGAGACCAGATTAATGCATATAGTAAAAAAGTGCATGTTCAAGTTTTCAAAATGAAACCAACATCATTTGGGTAAGGTTCTTTCTAATCAACGGATCAAGCATATTTATTTTCGATATAGCTACGAACTATTAACAAGTTGTTATAGGAACAATTCTACTCAACCTTTCATTAGATGAGCCCTTTAAATAGGGCACAAATACAATAGTAAATATGGTTTACAAAAAAGCCCATTATGGCCCATAATACACAATTTACACAGTAAAATTCCTAATACATATTCTATCTAAACGGTAGCACACTGTGTGTAATTTCCTTCAACACTCCCCCTTGTGCTAAGTCCGAGATAGAATGGTACATGTCTTGTTGCCTCATTAAAACCTTGTCAAGTAACAAAAATCCTGTGGAAAAAAATAACCTTAATCGAAGGGAAAAGAGTACAACATTATAACAATCATGTTAGACTTCCTCCATTGAGTCTATATTTTCATTTAATCCTTACTTCAATCAATAGAGTTTGCACGTATTGTTACCTCGTTAAAAACCTTACCAGGTAACAAAACTCAGTGGAAAAAATAAATCTTGGTTTAAGTGAAAGAGTATAACGTAACGTCGTGTGAATATTAGACTTCTCTTCAAGTCTACACCTCCCCCTGATATTTACATTAATCTCGGAATTTGAAAAGTTTATGTATGTTTCGTTGTCTCATTAAAAACCTTACCAAGTAACAAAATCCAGTGGGAAAAATAAATCTTGGTCTAAGGAAAATAGTACAACGGAAGTGCAAAAATTCCATTATACTTCACACGTTCTCTTGATTATTACTTCGATCATGAGAGTTGGGAAATCCTAAGCACCCTTATATTTTTCACATGCTTTTCAAATATAGCCTTAGGAAAAGATTTGGTGAACTAGTTTGCTATATTTTCCTTAAAGCTTTGTGTGGGTCAGAGAGATACCCAACATTAACAAAATCAATCAAGATTTTATTTGGGATTTCAATATAGGGGGTGGCTATTTTAGCATCATCGTTTACTTTAGATGTTGCTTTCGCATTCACTTTTTCTTCTCTGTAGGGAAAGAACAATCTCAAGCCAATGGTTTTTTTTAAGTGTCTAATTATGCTGCGTTGGCGCTGAACTAAATCTAGCTAACAAGTTCAATGCGAATATTATATCCGATCGAGTATGTTTTGTTAAATGCAATAATGCGCATATTGCATTTAGATAGGAAGTTTCATCTCCCATCTCCCAACATATTTCCGTAATCTTACTTTGTACGAAATTGATTTTTCCTTTGATCTAAACTTCGACCAACCATGAGGGTGTTAGTAGAATGCGTTTTGTCCAGGTTAAATTGCCCGATTATCTTTTGAACGTACACAGACTAGTGGATTAGTATTCCATAAGCTCGATATTCTAGATTAAGATCTAAATAAAACTCGAGCTTTTCCAAGATTTTTTATCTCAAATTTGGATTGCAAGTAACTTGCGGTTTCTCTTAGTTCATCAAGAGTACCTATATGTTCATATCATTAATATGTACAACTATAATTGAAAATCCATAACTTGTTTTCTTTATGAATACACAGCGGCATAATTCATCGTTCTTATATTCCTTTTCCTATCAAGTAGTCACTTAGACGGGTATACCACATCCGTTCGAATTGTTTTAATTTGTAAAGTGAGCGTTTCAACCTAATTGCAAATGCACTCCGTGGTTTAGAGTCGCTTGACTTGGGTAATGTAAGTCCATCAGGTACTTTCATATATATATCTCTGAATCAATATCCCCGAATCAATATCCCCTTAGAGATATGCAGTAACCTCATTCATGAGCTGCATTTTCAGTCCTTCGAAAACTACCAAGCTAACTAAGTAGCAGAATGTTATAACATCCATTACGGGAGAGTATGTCTCCTCGTAGTCAATTCCGGGGCATTGTGAGAAACCTTGCGCCACAAGGCGAGTCTTCTACCTTAGAACTTCATTTTTCTCATTACGTTTTCTAACAAATACTCATTTATGTCCTACAAGCTTTACACTTGGTGGGGTTAGTACTGTCAGACCAAATACCTATCTTTTTTCCAGAGAATCTATTTCTGTTTGGATTGCTTCTTTTCATTTAGGCCAATCTACTCTTTATTGACATTCTGCAATAAAGTGAGATTCGACATCATTGTGCTCTTTGATTCCTTAAGCAACAGTGTATTATTAATGCATATATGAATCTTTCCATTGACTCATATTTATTTTTTGAACCCATTGAGATTTATTTATTTCTCTAGAATCATTTATAACTTCGGGGCGTCCCCCAGTATTGATTCATAGATATAAGTATAATCAGAGATAATCTCGTAAAAGAGGCTTTACATTAATGATTAATTGATCAATTTGTGCCTTACTTCACCTCTTCTTTTGTGTGAGTGTTTGTTGAACCAAATGGCCTCCCTTTATTCCTTTAAGAAGCCATGGCTTCAACCACACCTCTACTAAGTGTAGTTGTAGCGTCTTTTTCTGTGACACTGTGCCCCTTGTTGGGAACTTATAACCTTGCAGGCATATTGCAACTAGTATATTTGATCTCGTCACTTTTCGATATTAGTAAATGTATCAGGCATCGAATCTGTTACATTTAAAGATCTATTATTCTTTTTCACTTCACTATACACTGTGATGTGCGTGGGGAGACAGAGTGGAGACCACGACAATTCCTATCATTTTCTTGAAATTTTTTTCTATCTCCCCCTAATGACAGGAAGACTGTCTCATCAAAGTGACAATCCGTAATTTTTAGCGGTAAAGAGATCACCTGACAAGGATTCCAAATAGCGGATTATCGTTGAGAATTCATATCCAACATTAATACTTAATTGTTTCAGTGAGCCCAGTTTGGTGCGCTGTGGGGGCGCAATCGGCACATATGCGTAAAATATCAGGTTAATATTCAGTTACCAACTGGTACGCATATAATAGTTGTCTAATATTGGACCTTGAAACAAATAAGTAAAGTTGCATGCAATATTGCATAAATTTCGGACATGTATGGGCAATATAGTGCGCATAACCAATGCCATATCTACCATCTATATCCTTTTGATGGTTGCTTTTATGAGACCTTTTTGCATATGCACATGGAGAACGAGATTCTTTACTTTGATTTTATGCAATGATCATTAAGTACTTTTGATGTAAACTCTCCAGGTTTATCGATTCTTATAGACCTGATACAATAATCATGGTGGTGAGCCCTTAAGCGTATAATATGTGTTAAGAGATTTGTAAATTCAGCATTTCTTGTAGACAATTATTCGACATTTGACCAAAATGTCAAATTATCCACTAGATCCATAAAGTACTTTGAATGGTTCCGCACTATGGATAGATTTATCTACAAATATCTACTGTAAGAATGGTATATTTTATTTTGTATCTTTAGCATAAAAAGGTCTCGATCATATTTTTGCTAAGGGGCGGATTTTGAAAAATGGGGTGTCGTTCCTTTAACATGGTCAATTAGGCATAATGGGAAGGGGGATATTGCTTCCAATACTTCAAAAATCAAGAATTATTTTTGAGCATTATTAATATTAACACGTTGCAATGTGTTAAATTTTTGTCCCATTTATTTGTCACTCAAAACAAAGGATATCCGTGTAAGTATTTTAATACATGGATCATCATGACTAAGATGCACTAGGCAAACATGCCAAAGCCTGTATGAATCTATGTCCCACGGTACATTGTTGGTGACATCATAGGATTTGACAATCATTATCTCAGTAGGAGTACATTCCACTAGAATAATTCATAAGTTTCTTTAAAATGCGTTTCTTTACATATTTGTTTAGAGGTAAAATAAATATATTTTTGTTTCATTCTTACATTTGATTTTTGCATGATTACTATTGGTATGAATATCGTTAACAAAGTTCAGGTCGCTTTTGATGCATATAGAGCGTATGTGACTTTAAATATCATTTTAGCAACAAAATGGTTGAGCAGTTCTTCGCTCTTATGATGATTTAATCATTATAGTCACATAAGTATTATAAGTTATTAATTGCCTATTTCGTTGAATGGCTGTAGTGTTCCCACTATCAACCAATAATTAAAGTTATCATCGATTCATTTTTACAGTAATAAAATCGAATATAAATTCCGAGCTATGCAGTAATAAAACAAACAAATTCAATTACTTAAGAATAAAATTCGAATAAAACTAACAGTAATCAATCAAATATCTTGTTTAGAAATTTAATTCATCCAATCAACATAAACTTTAAGACAAAACCATAATCTTATTAAAAATTAAGCAATATGCATATTCAACTATTTCTGAAAAATAAAGTGAATAAACCAGATCAGTCAAAATCGAGTGCATCCATTGACTGAGCAAAGTCCTTCTTGCCACTAAAGTATGCGATTATGAAGTTGACATAAGCAATATTATATTTTTCAATTATAAAATGAGATTCTTGTTTTTTAGATTATCGATATCTTTTGTGATTCGCTGCTACTTTAGCGCTTGCATGGCAGTTCTTGTACTAGTGCCCAGCAACTCCACATTTGTAACATGGCTCGTCGTCAACTCTTTCCTTTTTGATTGGAGGATTTTTAGGTGTGTTTTTTAATCTTGTTTTCCTGACCACTAGGTCCAATAGCACTATTTATTCTACATACTTTGGAAGAACCTCCATGACCCATACCACGACTCTCACATCCATTTTCACGTTGTGCATTGTTGCCACGTGAGTAGGGATTAGTACGTCCAACTCCCTTTGCATTGAGGTTCTTTTCACTGTTCATCTTACAGTAGTTGACCTCAGGAATTCTTTTTGTCCCGACGGGCCTGTCATTATTATTCAAAAGAAACTCATTATGCCTTTCAGCTACTTGCAGTAGGTTGATCAGCTTATTAAATGTTGTAATTCTTTTATTATTATACTCGAGCCTATACTGGTTCGCTAGTATAAGTGCTGAAGTGGGAAAAGCGAAAAGTGTCTTTTGAATCATATCAACTTCTGTGAGATCCTTTCCACAGAAGTTAAGACGTGCCTTTAGGCGCAACATATCCTTGTTAAAGTCGTTAACCCTTTTATAAATAAGCAAGCGGATTTCATTCCACTGAACAGTCAATTCTGGGAGTAAAGTGTCATGAATGTTCCCAAAACGTCCCTTAAGGGCATCCTATAATTCTTTAGGTGTTTTTAACTGAAGGTACTCCCAACGTAGGCTGGGGTCAATATGTTTCCTTAGAAACATTAATGCATTTGCTTTCACTTTGTCAGACGGTCTGTTGTATGTAGGGTCCTTAGGGTCAGGAAGTGTGGTAGAGTATTCTTTAGCCACAAAAGCGGTTTCTACATCAGAAACCCACCGATGGTACTCAAATTCTTCTGAGTCCAAAATGTTAAATTCGGGTCGAGTTGGGTCGGCCATCTTAATAAATAATAAATAAGATATTACATAGTTATGTGTACATCTATGTTGGTTATTTTCCAGGAATATGAATTAGATTTCAAAACCAAGATCTGTAATGGTCACATTTTTCGATACTATATGAAAATATTTTATCATAGTAATTATAATGCACATGAACTTTCATCACCATGGCAATTTTTGAATTTATGACATACTAAATAAAAAAAATTAATATAAGTAATATTCAAAATTTCATGCTGATTTACTACAATTATAGCAATTATAAATTAATGAGTTCATCTAAAAAAATATATATGTATAAATAATACAACATGTCTAATACTATTTATATATATACCATTATTTTAATAAATATATAGATATAATTATGAGTTTGAGAGTGTACGGATTAGAATATAGCTATACATGTAAAATATATATGGCAAGCCAAAATTTAGGTTGCTATGTTTTGTTATGTGTTAGAAATGTACAATGAAAAGGACAATTGGCCAGAAGGAAAAATAAAGATTCAGGAAATCAATTTACATGGTAAAATTTATTTTTGTAATTAATTTATAGGAATCTCATATTCAATTAAATAGGGCAAGCTTGGAAAAAGAATGATTTATCTCCAGGAATAAATCAAAAAACAATAAGCAAACTGTGCAATTCAAATGCAGAAACCTTGTGTTTAGCATGAATATGCAATCAATATGAATCACATACATGGCATTCTAAAATAAGAAACAGTCTGATTGTTGAACAATTGACTAACAAATCTATAGAATCAACCCCCTTCTTCTTCTTTTTTTTAAATATTAACACAAGACCATGAAGAACAAAAATAAATTAATTTTTAATAAGATATAAACATTGTAGTTAATATGACAAAATAAAAATTTTAAAAGCATAAAAACTTTTCACAAAACATATTAACAACAATAATCAAATCAGGAATTTAATAATATAACCAAATCACACATGAACAACTTCTAAATCAGCAAAAACAGTTTATATGGACTGATTTTTCGCAACAATAAAATGCAGTTCTGAAAAAGGTTTTTTTTTTTAAGAACTAATAAAATAAAATAAAAAAAATAATTTTAATCAATGACAAATTTTACCCTAAAATCGAGATTTCATTAATCAAGAAAGAGAAATTGGAAGCTCACGCAGAAGCAATCTTATATCCAAAGCAACATTAGCAATCTTATATCCAAAGCAATAGTAACAATCTTGTAATATATACAAAGAACATATATATATATATATGAAGTACACGCATATAATATATAATTCTGTGGCACAATCCAAAGCTGCGATTGGAACTTATACATATACATATGATTAAACCTTATTTATATATATATATATATAAGAGAAAGTAATGATGAGTACCTTGATTATATATGTATACCACAATTAGGTGACGACGAAAGAGTTCAATGGTGATAGCGGCCGGCGGCAAGGGTTTTGTTAGAGTTAAGGTTATTAGCTCTGAGCATGCTGATAACGTGTTGTAGGAACAATTTTATTCAATCTTTCATTAGACGAGCCCTTTAAATAGAGCACAAATACAATAGTAAATAAGGTTTACAAGAAAGCCCATTATGACCCATAATACACAATTTACACAGTAAAATCCCTAATACATATTATATCTAGACAGTAGCACACTGCGTGTAATTTCCTTCAACACAAGTATGCTTGTGATGGATTTTTTAAGACTATGTCGAGTATAGGTTTTCACAACAAAACCTTGGCATAAGTTCATGTCCACGTAAATTTAACCCGTTTGACTCAAATCAACTTGAGTATAATAATTTTTCTTTAAATGTCTTAATAATATTATATAATTATAATATACATGTTGGAGTAGGTTAAGGTCAAGTATATCGAGTTTGGACTTATGCATATAGAAACGATGCAGCTTTTATTTTTCAAAATAAGACTTGCACGTATTAGATTGGGTTTGAGATTGATTTTTAGTATGAATTTCATGATAAAACCTGGTACAATTAAGATTGTACAATAGTGCCATAAGTATGGGTAATCTAGTCTATTAATAAATTACAGAGATTTTGTTTATGTTCTCAATTGGTAGATACTAGATAGCCTCTCTTTTTTCAACTATTTATCCTTTCATCTAATGATTTTTATAGGTGTTGTGGCATTCTGCTAATATATATCATCCATATAACAACATACACATTTCATTAGATCTGAGAGTGTTTCAAATAAATCCAAATTCTAATTTGTTTCCATATTTATCTAATTACTAATTTTTTTAAATATGAACCAAATCAAGAACATTTACATTTCTTAATTTTCAAAAAAGAATTAGGTATTAATTATTATTAGAAACAATATGTTCGTAAATTAATTTGTATTATTAAAATATGTTTTCATAATTTTAAATTAGGATCATTTATATTCTTAATTTCCAAAAAATAAATAAATAAGGTATTAATTATTAGTAGAGAAACACTATGTTCGTAAATTAATTGGAATTAATAAAATGTGTTTCAATAATTATAAAATTGTATTATAAAATTAAACAAAATTATTTTTCCAATTCTTATATAGATGGACTTGAATTTAACTAGGCGAACTATAAGGTTATTTTATATTTATAATATTTATAATATTTATTAGGCTAATCCATTTCATCCATTTAGCCACAGCTAACTATAATTTATTTATTTTCTAAATACATTATAATATTATATAATTACAGCATGTTGTGTGGGGATGGGATAAATGGACTTTGGGCTTACAAGTTGACACGTTTTTCTGATCACAAAAACTGACTTGGTTTTAGGTAAGAGTATAAAAAAAATATTTCACACATGCCACGACTAGTACTATATAAAATTAGGGTAAAAATTGTTTCCGTTGAACTATGCTTATTAAATAAACAATTTATGAATAAATTACTTCAAAAGGTTTAAGGTACTTCTTCGAAACTTGATAAAGGAGTATTAATACAATGTCAAAATAAAGCTTTTGTTAGAATGTCAACTATTAATACAATATCAAAATAAGAATATTTGTAGAGGTTCCATTTTTTTTTAAATGTTATGATTTAATATGGAGGGAGTATGTAAAGGTGAATATTTTGTGTTTAACTTTAATACGATGACAAAGACAAGAGGTTTATCTTGATTCATGTACAAGCGGATAAAACGTGAAAAGTCAATCAGGAAATCTCAAGCCTTGAGTTGATTTTTTTTACCCTTCGTTTTCTTTTCTTGACATACCGGCTTGGAGTTGAGGAGATCGAGGAAAATTAGGGACAATGTGAGCTTGCAGTCTTGCAGTCTTGCATTTAGGAATTTTTTTTTTTTTACCTAGAATTAAATACTCTGTCTTTGACCTCTTTTTTTGGTTCATTTTACTAGGGGGTTAAAAATTCAAGAATTTTTTTTTTAATAAAAAAATAAAAGTCTAAGTCTCTCTCTTAATGAAATTTGAATTTGAGATATTGCCGATCCTAAGTTTCAGTGGGTACGACTCCTAAATAAACTAGTCCACTTGCTTAAGTTCAAAGGCCAAGTTCTTAGTAATATATATATATATATATATATATATATTATACGTCGTGCTGAAATTGCCCTGAAAGTTAGTCAATTAAATACTATTGAAAGATAAAAAAAAAATAAGTATCTATACTATTATTTAAAGTTAAGACCAATTTCAACCACCACAAAAGGAAATCGAAATTATGGAGATTGTACTGCGTAGGTTGATTTTAGGGTTTTACTGCTAAAACTTGTGTTGTGTTGTTGTAGACACCCCGATCCGTGATCCCCGCAAGAACCCTAACGACCTACGAGACTACTATTTTTTGGAGTTGAGGAGATCGAGGAAAATTAGGGACAATGTGAGCTTGCAGTCTTGCATTTAGGAATTTTTTTTTTTTTTACCTAGAATTAAATACTCTGTCTTTGACCTCTTTTTTTGGTTCATTTTACTAGGGGGTTAAAAATTCAAGAATTTTTTTTTTAATAAAAAAATAAAAGTCTAAGTCTCTCTCTTAATGAAATTTGAATTTGAGATATTGCCGATCCTAAGTTTCAGTGGGTACGACTCCTAAATAAACTAGTCCACTTGCTTAAGTTCAAAGGCCAAGTTCTTAGTAATATATATATATATATATATATATATATATATATATATATATTATACGTCGTGCTGAAATTGCCCTGAAAGTTAGTCAATTAAATACTATTGAAAGATAAAAAAAAAATAAGTATCTATACTATTATTTAAAGTTAAGACCAATTTCAACCACCACAAAAGGAAATCGAAATTATGGAGATTGTACTGCGTAGGTTGATTTTAGGGTTTTACTGCTAAAACTTGTGTTGTGTTGTTGTAGACACCCCGATCCGTGATCCCCGCAAGAACCCTAACGACCTACGAGACTACTATTTTTTGGAGTTGAGGAGATCGAGGAAAATTAGGGACAATGTGAGCTTGCAGTCTTGCATTTAGGAATTTTTTTTTTTTTACCTAGAATTAAATACTCTGTCTTTGACCTCTTTTTTTGGTTCATTTTACTAGGGGGTTAAAAATTCAAGAATTTTTTTTTTAATAAAAAAATAAAAGTCTAAGTCTCTCTCTTAATGAAATTTGAATTTGAGATATTTCCGATCCTAAGTTTCAGTGGGTACGACTCCTAAATAAACTAGTCCACTTGCTTAAGTTCAAAGGCCAAGTTCTTAGTAATATATATATATATATATATATATATATATATATATATATATATTATACGTCGTGCTGAAATTGCCCTGAAAGTTAGTCAATTAAATACTATTGAAAGATAAAAAAAAAATAAGTATCTATACTATTATTTAAAGTTAGGACCAATTTCAACCACCACAAAAGGAAATCGAAATTAAGGAGATTGTATTGCGTAGGTTGATTTTAGGGTTTTACTGCTAAAACTTGTGTTGTGTTGTGTTGTCTAATAATTAAATCAATCAAGCAATCACAAAAGAACAATTCACAACACAAAGAATTTACGAGGTATCCCTACTTGCGTAGGACTATTCTTCGGGACTAATCGACAGTGTTTCACTATGATCAAAACGGAGTTACAGACTCAGTAACTTACAAAAATTGCTTCCAACAATTTATGCAACAGTCCCGTCAATTCTATGAACGTAGAATCCAACCGCAGCTAGATTGGCGTAGCACTTGCCACTTTTCCGGCTTACCTATTGCTTCCTTCTACGCACTTAATCACAATCCTTCACCCCTGTCTGTGATCTCCCTTATCGCGCGTTAGCCACTTCGCTCACTCCATCTTCAATCACAATCAAAGAAACTCTCGCAGGACCGTGAACGTTTGGAACCCTAATTTTTAAATTTGAAGAACAATAGGATTTCCTATGATATGTAAACAAAACCTAGGTGGTGTCTCAAAACTTTCAAAAATTGATTATAGTGTTTAGATATTTTTTGCCTAAAAAAGTTCTTTATAATCATGTATTTTTAACTCTAAACAATGATTTATATTTATAGAAAGTATTGAGTCAAAGTCTTTTTTGGAATAGGTTAAAAACATTAAAAAAGAATTTTTTGCGATAAAAATTCGTGCCCAAATATTTATAGCCAGACCGATACACTTTAAAAAAACATCGATCGGTCCAAAAACTTGGAAAGCAATTCCGTGCCCAAATTTTCTGCCCGATCGGTACACATTAGCATTAGTGTACTGGTAGGGCTGGGACCCGTTCGGTTCCTAGCTAATTTTTGAAAAACTGTTATAGAACCATTAAATTATAACGATTCGGTTCTAGGTATAAAAAATGAAGAACCATTTAAGAACCGAACCGGTTCTAATGATTCGGTTCCTCCGGTTTATCGGTTAACCGTTAACAAAAGAAAAACTAAAATATTAACGGTTATTCGGTTCTTACGGTTTATTGGTTAACTGTTAACAAGAGAAAAACCGAAATATTAACAATTATTGGAAAGAAATAACGGTTATTGTAAAGAAATAACGGTTCTAATGGTTTCAACGGTTCAGTTCTTTAGCATTGTAATAGAGCTTAGAAGGAAAAGTTCAATAACGGTTCCTTAATGGTTATTGGAAAGAAATTATATTAAGAACCATTAACCGAACCGTTAACAAATGACAAGAACCAAACCATTAAAAAAAATTAGCAAATTTTGAAGAACCGAATCGAACCGGTTTTTATCGGTACGGTCCAGACCGGTTCTCCGATTCTATTTTCCCAACCCTATGTACTGGTCCACCACTAAATCGAAGATGCCTCCTTTAATTCATTAATTCACACGTTGCTTTAGGTAGAATAGGAGAAAAACTTCTCTGACACAATTATTCCACATCAGTCATCCAATTCAATATCCCAAGCCAATCAAATTTTGCCACTTGTCAATCTTCTTTAAAATCACAATATAATTATATATACATATATATACCCTCCTCTCTCTCCGTTTGTCTCTCATCTCTCTCCCCACCTACCATCACCACCACCACCACCCACCACTAACACCACCACCACAACCGGACTCCATCGTTGCTCCGACTTCGCTTTCGACCTCCGTCGGTGTGGTAGTCGCCGAAGAAAACACCGGCGCTTTCTCCGGCAACAGAGGCAGCGACCACCACACCGGCGGAGGTCAAAAGTGGAGTCAGAAAGCGATGGAGCAAATGGAGTGAAGTATTGCGGTTTGAGTTCGGCTGTGGTGGATTGGGTGCGACGGTGAAGTCCAGCTGGTAGTGGTGTTGGCTATGGTGGATTGGGTGCGACAATGGAGTTCGGTTTAAGTCCGACTGCGGTGGTGGTGGTGTTGGCGGTGGGTAATTGTGGTAGTGATGGTAGGTGGTGAGAGAGATGGAGAGAGACAGAGAGAGACAAATGAGGGTATATATATGCATATATAATTATATCATGATTTTAAAGAAAATTAACAAATGGCAAAATTTAATTAGTTTGAAATATTGAGGAGACGCAGATGTTAAATAATTGTGCCAGGAAAGTTTTGTGCGTAGAATGGGCGTGGCCCATTTCAATGGTGGCTACACGTGGGTTTTAAGAAAAAGGCACTTTGACTTTTCAAAGTTTTTCTCATTTCTTATCTTTATTTATTTAATTAAATAAATTTTTTTTGTTGTATTAAATTTATTTGGGTACCAATTTGACTCAATTTTAGAAGCAACTTTATAGAACATGTTAGATATAAAAAAAAATCTCAATAATTTGTGTCGACTGGGTTTTTCGAATTTTGGCAAAACTCAGTAAAAATACTTAAAAATAGATTTGACTCAAAATATTTTTTAATTTGAATTTTAAATTCAACTACTACCTATATTTTGAATCAAACCAAATAACCAACTTATCTTAGATCCTGAATTTTCTTACGGTGCATCCAGTAAGTTCGGCGAGCTTCCGTTAATTTTTGCATTTTTAAATCTTCAATTCGATTCAAACAATTACAACAAAAAAAGTATTCTTGGCATCGGAATCAATCCAAATAAAAATATAAACCTAATATGTCAGACTTTTAAATTGCATATTTTACCTCGCGGTCTATTTTTTTAATAAAATATAAGCTTACAAAAGATTTCAAACCTTGGACCCTTAACAAAGAAATTTATTGCTTAACCACTAGACCACTTAATATTTTTATTTTATATTTTGATTTGAATTAGATATATCTAGAGATGGTAATGCGTTGGGTATGGGGCGGGATTGGCCAATACCAAACCCAATCCACAGTTGCAATAGCTTGCCCCAAACCTGCTCCTCACAAATATAATAAAACTTGAACTCGACCCGCCCTACATATAATTTCAACTAAATCTTGCCGATTCAAATACAAAATCAGAATCCACCCAAATTTTAACCAAATCTTGCCAAATCAACTATGCAAAAACTTAAATTGAACAAAATTAAATATATTTCAACAGTTTTTTACTTTATTTGAAAGAATCATAATAATAAATTACATACAAAGAAGACAATGTGATCAAATTATATATATTATATATGTATGCGGGTAGGGTTGGAGGCTTTTTTAGACCTTAACCCTCCTCGAATCTAGTCCAGGTTATTTTTTTGAAACCCAAACCTAATTCGAACTAAAAAAAACCCACCCCATTAGGGTTAAGACGGGTCAAAATCACATAATTGGGTCTTATTGCTATCCCTAGATATATCTGAATAGCACATATATCTCATGTGTCAATTAGTCTAGTTTTTCTTATATTTCTGTGAAAATCTTTGCCAAACACACCCTAAATTAAAGTCACTTATCTATTTTTTTTTATAAAGCATGGGAGCATGCACTAACAGGAATGGACTATTATATTCAAGAAAATGAATATTGGCTTCAATTAATTTACTATAGAATTTTTCCGGTACACGTTTAATTTAAGTCTTTTAGAAAGAAACCCACAAGCTATAGTTTCGAAACGCAATTAATGGCAGTAACGTGCAAGGCGGGTTTTTACTTAATTAATTAACACGAACAGTTCCTTCGCATTATTACGTTAATGACAACGAGATTACCTAATTATAACAATGGTCATGTTAACTTGTACTCTAATGGCACATGTTACGCACCTATAAATAGAAAAAAATAAATTATAACATGCATTAAATTAAGTACAGATGCTCATGTAAAGTGGTACTCTTTTCATTCGTAGTACGGTTAACATGTGCCCTTAATCATTTTCCTTATAACAACTTGCTTCATTATAGTGTTTCACTTCTTTGACACTTCATGAATCAAAAATTTTGTGATGGAAAATGTTAACTTGTATCTAACAACAGGGTAATTATATACGCTACGAACAGAAAGAATTTAGTATTTTATAAGTATTTATGTCTCATTTTATGAATTTTGTACTCTTGTTATTTCTATAATTGAGTTCTTACTAGGAGCCACAAAATATAATTTAACCCGTGCCAGAAAATAAATAAAAGTTGACTAAGAATTCAAACTCTTGATCTAAACTTAGAAATCAAATGTTCAAATCTTAAAAATTTATTCAATATCAAGTATAATATTATACATTCATTACGCGTATGTTCTTCCTATGCCAGTTTACATAAATTATATATTAACTTGTACTCCAAAAAGACTGCGTGTTTGCCAACTTTTCAAATATATATTCTCAACTAGTCATTTGCATATAAATACAAAGGAATCATCAACAACTTCACACATTCATAATCATATTCTTATCTAAAAAGAAAGTTGATTCCAAAGCCAGATTATAATCCTTTTATGTCCATCATCATGACAAGATCTATAGCTTCCTACAAATTAATAAAGACCCTTCATCATTCTAAGCCAACCCATAGATTTCTGTCTTTCCTATTCCATCCTACACCCCATTTTCAACTCCCAAAACAAAACAATCTAATTAACCATGGCTTTGGTTTTCTTGGTACCCGCAGCTTGCAATATCTCACCACAATTCACAAACCGCAAAGTGAGCGCAAAACTATTATTACGAGGTATGAATTTTTTTCCTTTCTAATTCAATCGATTTACACATGTGTATATACTTTGTTCTGTATTCAGTTAAATTAATATATGTATGATAATTTTTTTTTGCATATATGTATATAGGAACTTTACACTGCACGCCAGTAGTCAACCAGGACCGCCTATCCCTCCCGGATCCCCTAAAAGTTCTTGGTAAGTCTAAATTCACTGGCCGTCTTGAATTGGGATGGACCAGTCTTTCGGGGAACAGACTGTTAGTACCGATTTTCACTACTATATAAATACATTTAAGGATGAAAAATCTATTAAAACATTTTGCATTCACGTGTTTCTTAAATGTTTTTTGGCAAATGTTCTTGCAGGGCGAATTGGAGTACTTTCGGAATTTTTGTGACAGTAATACTGCCCTTTTTCAGCAGTAAATGGGGGCCACTACTCCAATGGACAAGTATGGATATGTTTAATCTTTATAACTTCTAAACTTCAATTATTATAATAATTTCTTTTTGCTAATTAGCGGTTGAAATAAAATGGTAAGTATAGAGGAAGTTGAAGCGACGGTGGACACGGTAGAACAAATAGTAGATGTTATAGAAGAATTAGCCAAGAAAGTGGATGAGGTTGCTGAAGGCATCGCGACTGGTCTTCCCGAGGGCGGAAATTTCAAAAAAGCTGTTGATTTTATTGAGGATGTTGCTGAGGAAATTGCTAAGGATGCTAAATTTGCTGGAGATATCATTGATAAGGTATTTCTTTTTTAAAATAAAAAAATTGTTATCATATACATTAAAGAATTTATATAAATTATTTCGATTAAAATGAAAATGCAGGTTCAAGAAGTGGAAGAGAAGTTGGAGTCATTGGTGGACCAAGAAAATGAGGTTGACAAACAAGAAAGTGCTAAGAAAGAGAGTAAATGAAGAAAGAGGAAAAAAACAACTAGAGAGTGGGTCAATGATATAATTTGAACATGTAAATTGGTGGAGTGGTATAACATTAATTAGGGTTAAATTTGTTGAATTGTTTCATTTGTAAATGCATTTTTTTATTTTTATTTTTTTACGGATAAAGGGGGGTATTAATTGTAATCCTCAATGTTGACTAACCAATTGCTTTTAACTTAACCATTTCGCCTCCATAGTAGTTGGTGGTTGTAATCTGGTTTATCAAGATTACGAAATTTTAGCGTTGACGTTTTTTGTTTTGAACGTGTCAATTAAGAATTCATTTGGATTTAATTGTACCATTCAATTTTGATGTGCTTATACATTTGTTTCAGAAAGAGTAAATGACATACGAAAAATATTCTAAATTAACGACATCTGAAAATCTTATGAATTAACTTTGGAATTAAAATATAAATGTATATATATCTATAGTTCCCTTTTCTTAAAAGCCATTCATTTCGAGGGGTAAAAAATAATTTTTTTTATGAAACTTGGTAGAGATCATCTACACCAAATTTTATCAAAAAACTCAAACATGGGTTAGCTAAAAATCTAAAATTTCAACAGTTAAAAATATGCATATATATCAATTTTTTAATTGACCCACTTTTCAGTTGAATTTTTTGACGAAATTTAGTGAACATCATTTTTATCGGGTTTCATAGTAAATTTTATTCGTTTACTCTTGAAATAGACAGTCCTTAAGTTAGTTTACTTAAAGAAAGATTATTGTGTGTGTGTATATATATCTTTCAATATATATGTTCTGAAAGATTTTAAAATGATGTAGCTCTTAGCCTATATATGCTTATCTAAGTTCGCCTTTGACTAAGATGTTTTGTGAATTTGGGATTCATTGTTTCCAGCTTAGTTGTATTCACTTATTGCATTGAGCATCTGAATAATGCATCTTGCCTCTTTGATGTTTCATATATTATATATAATAGCTAACATGTGGTGTGTTTCACTTAGAATCAATAGGTGGTTTATTCCATATTTCATCTCTTCTTCTTTTTTTTAAAAAAAAAGTAAAAATAAAATAATCACCACCACCAATATCCCTACTACCGAAGTGCTAAGACTTCACTGAAGATCCGGTACAGGTACTGCAATTTTATTTTTTTTTGTAGTAAAATATGGTTTAAATTTGAGAAAGAACTAGGTGCAAATTCACTTTTGCAATAAAATATACTCTAGATTTGGGAAGGTCCAAATTTGAGAAATAAGCAGATGCAAATCCATGTACTTTTGCAGTAAAACATAATTCAATTTCGAGAAGGAAGTAGGTGCAAAACCGCTTTTACAATAAAATAGGATTCAAATTTTGAGAAATAACTAGTTGCAAATCTACTTTTGCGTAAACATGGTCCTAATTTGAGAAATAATCAGGAGCAAATCCACTTTTGCAATAAAACATAATCTAATTTTGAGAAAGAATTAGGTGCAAATCCACTTTTGCAATAAAACATGATTCAAAATTTAAGAAATAACTGGGTGCAACTTTACTTTTGGAGTAAGACATGATTTAGAAAGAACTATGTGAAATTCACAGATAATTAAAAATGTCAATTTGACTGCAAATTTATTTTTGCACTGTATAAAAATTTTCGCTGGAGCTTCTGGGCCCACTAACGGAGCTACAAGGCTTGTTGGAGGTATGACAATTGCCGCCAATGTTCCGGTGGGCGGTGGTGGCCAAAGGTGGTTAGTGAGGCTTAACAATTACTAATAGTGTATAGCAAATAAATAAAAGATTGTAGTAAGTGTATAATTAACTATTAAAAAAAGGGAATATCCTTTAGGTGAATAAAGATTGAAAATTGTCCTTATGGTTAGAATATATTATAAAGGAAGTTATTTATCTAAAATGGAAGAATAATGTATCCTTAATTAGGTTAAATACAATTATAGCTTAGCTACTTAAAACTTATAAAGGAAATAATTTATCTAATATTAGTGCTTATTGTTTTAACATTATTTGTACATTTTCTTGAAAATTCTTGTGCCTGCCTTTGTATCAATCCAATCTAGCAAATTTTTTTTTTAAAATAGTGCTTGTGGGGGTAACAAGTTAAACCCTTCATTTTTTCTAATACACATTAGGCAAACAAAATGTTAATTGTATATACTAGTACTAGTGGTTGTACTTTATATTTAAATTATTATACATGCGTTGAAAAAAAAAATTGTGATGCTTTTATGTTTCAAATTAATATTAGAATACTTATATTGGTTAGAGAAAATTGAAGAGTTGCCGTCGATCTATATTCGAGCAATCCATCGAACGTAGCTATCAGCGAAATTCCGTATGTTGAAACTTGTGGGAGCAATAAAACTGGAATCTCTACTTAGGTCGGGTATTCGGAGGCAAGCCTAGAATTCAAGGAGCAAGTCCGAATAAAGAACAAGGATTCACAGCAGTCGAGTAAAGCCGTGAATGTCTAGCCGAATAAAAGTGTTCTAGCCGAGCATATCCGCGGGATCAAAGATAACCGAAGTGCTGATATGGGCGTCTCAGCCAATACGAGAGAGATACCTGTACTTGTGGGTACGATCAATGCTTGTTGCCGATATAAGCGCCTGGGCAAATAACAAAAGGACAGTTGTAAAGTGCAAAAGTTAATTATAAATAAGAGCTAACTACTCACTCATGAAAAAGGGCTAGATTGGTGAACAAGTTATACCATTTATAGTCATTTTACCATTAACCTAATGTTACCCTAATTCTATAAGCATAAATAGAAAGGGAGAGCTCAATGATAAAGAAGCCCAACTTTCCTTAACCTTCATATACTCTAGTATTCTTTAAGAGCACAACCGTTGTCATTGTAAACATATATATTCAAGAAATTAAAACCAAGTGAAGAACACGATCACTCACAGGAAGAATGTACTGTCGGATTGGATATAACAACCATCGAAAGAACCCACTTCACAAACCAAATCCCATCTTGATTACTACAAATTTTACTGTTTATCTTTACTACATTTATTGTGTCTGGTTACTAACTCTACAAATTTAGACTGACCCTATTTTATTTAAACTTGGTTAAATTTTTACCCCTCACAAAACCTTCAGCCCCACCATTTGGAATGATTCATTTAATGCCTGATGCCTCTATATTTATTAATTAAACCTAAAATTAACGGCGTGCAAGGATCATATATATATATATATATATATATATATTTAAGCAGCATATATTAATTAAACACAAGTGAACCTGGCCGTTTATATATTTTATTGATATTTCAGAAGGTATATGACATGCATGCCATTTTAATTATCACTCATGAGCACGTCATGACAATTTAAAATTAGTTCAACCTGCCTAGCCATTTGAATTAGTTAATGTGAAACTAACATCTCTAACAGTTTTTTATAATTTTATTTCGTATAAAATTTTTATAATTTATATTTTTTTTTTGTCTTTAGCTATCTTTTAAAATACAAGTTTATGTAAAATAATTGTGTAAAATACACTCCCATTTTACAATATCACATCATTTTGTTTCTCTTGTTTTTTAAATAAAATTTAAAAATATAATAACTTCAAATGTAAAATATGGATTTTAATAAAAACTATATATTTGAAATATACTCATCAATACCTACAAATCAATATCTATTATGACTATAAAATTATTTATAAAAAAAATTCAATAAAAAATAATAATAAATTACTTAAATTGATAGTTAACAAGTATTGGAATCTTATTAGTTATTCTAAAATTTACACAAGACTTTATAAAAGTACCATTTGAGCATACTTTTTTCATTATTCAAATTTTATTTTTTTTTGTAAAAGTGGATTGACAAATATGATTTACAAATTAATTTCTATACTACCCTTCGATATGCTCTAATATAATCGAAACTAATTAGTTTTTTCAACCATCGCTTTCTTCGAAAAGTACTTTTTTCCTTTCTAAAAAAATGTGAAAAGTAATTTAACTCTTGAATCGAAACGAGACTTTTGTTATTAAAAAAAATTTGTATATGTTACGATTTTTATTGGGTGGTATTATTTATACCCCAAAATCTGTAACAATCGCCCCCTCCAAAATTTAAATAAAAACACATTTTAACACCGCCTAATTTGTCACAAACACTCCTTTCATTGCCTGATGTTAGGTGAGTGCTTAGCAACATACTCTTCTCATGTACGCCAAGTTTATATAATTGCACTCACCTTTCATTAGGTGGGTCTTATTTGAAAAATATTCCAGTAATCAATTACCTGATATTAGGCAGAGTTTTTACAATCAACCTCTCTCCAAGTGGGGCGAGTGTGTGCATCTGTACTCACCTCTCATTAGGCGAGTCTTACAGGGTGTTAGTAATTAGAAATGTACCTTTAGGAGGTGTTTGTGATAGATATGGAGGATATAAATAACACTGCCCTTTTTATTTTAGTTAAGCCCAACCCATTTAAGAATTCTCAACCCCTAAATTAAATTTATAATGAGATTCGCATTCAAAATTTTATTAGGGGTAAGAATTGTTGGGGAAATTACAAAATTTGTAATACAAAAAGATTATTTCATTAGTCTAAAATAATAATAATTTGAGCTATCAAATAATAATTCGAAAAATAAAAAACCATGTGTTGTTCTGGTTACCATCAAAAACAATTTTATTACAAATACACCGTAAATGAGAAGCGAAATGAATAGATGTTAAACTCAAGTTGACGGATTTCTTGGGCTAAGTTGCAGATTAGGTCGCTTTCTTTAAATTGTTTCGTAACTTTGCCCTCTTTATGCAAATAATTCATCATGTCACACTTCCCTCAGGATAAATCCATCCAAAAATTCACCTTCTGTCTCAACGTTCTTTGCACCAAAGATAGGCCGGTAATACACATATAGGTTTAACCACTTGCTCGGAATACATACACAAAATTTGGGGTTCTTTTAATGAAACAAATTAAATAGAGAAGAATCATTTTTTAATCGAAAAATTCATACGGGAAAGATTTTCGTATCATCTAATTGAGGGAAACAAAATTTGTTTTTTCTCTTTTTGAATGAAAAATGGAATATTGAGACTACTAGTCTCATCTTTAAAACGATTTTTTTAGGAAGTAAGTGAAAGTATATTAGGACTCTGAGAGAAAATGGTTTCTTTGTATTAAGAGGAAGAAATAATTCCTTTGTGAAAGAATAATAGATCTTGTTCACTTTCTTTTCAAAAATCATCATTAATCTCCATAAAATACCAAAATAAATTAGTCATTAGGACATTAATTACCAAACATTAATATTGTTTTAATTGGAGATAATAATAAAGTATTTAATATTTTGAAACCGCCACATAATGAAAATATAAATAAAATAATAAATGTTTTAGTTTTTCAATTCTTTCAATAAAATATACTTGTGATTTTTTGAAAATGTTGCCCACCGTGAAAACATAAATAAAATAATAAATGTTTTAGTTTTTCAATTCTTTCAATAAAATATACTTGTGGTTTTTTGAAAATGTTGCCCACTGCATGTAGTAACGTGTCCACACTACTCCACAAGTACATTAATATTATTTTAATTGGAGATAACAATAAAGTATTTAATATTTTGAAACTGCCACATAAAGAAAACATAAATAAAATAATAAATGTTTTAGTTTTTCAATTCTTTCAATAAAATATACTTGTGGTTTTTTGAAAATGTTGCCCACCGCACTGCTCCACAAGTACGTACATATTGTCTCCGTTTGGAATTTTAGCTTAAAATGCCTCATTACTATGTGGTGAGACTCCCCTACTTATATACACATATTGAATTCTACAATTTTTTCATGTGGGATTAATGACTTGAGCCAACCATTATAAAAAAAAAATACACACAAGTTCTAACAATAAAACATAATTGGTAAGTGTATTATCCTTAAAAGAAAGAATCGTGGCTATCCATATTGAATTAAGGTTTGTAGTCTTCACTTATAAAACTCAAGCATGTAAAAACAACTGGAATGGTACTACTTGTCAGGTTTGCAAGCAATTGTTCTGCCTACTGACCTAGCCTGAGTTCATCAAGATGTGCATTGAAGCTCAATGTCTTTTAATGTTGCCTTCTATTTTGTAGATCTCGAATCAGCAGTAGATGATGTGCGATTGCCGGGATTTTGGTTCTTGGTAATCCATCAACAAGGGTTTAATTTTAAGATATTATTGGAATCAATTGATGAAATCCTCCTTGCATTCCACTCGTTGGATTTGGTTAACTTGAAAATAGATAAGAGAATTTATGATTACTTGAATGATATCGGTACAAAGGAGGCCCTATTTATAGGGGATATACAATACAATGGGAATAAGAAACCTAATAGGAAAAGGAAACCTAAACGTACTAGTATAAGGTAAATAACTAAAAATAGAATATTTTAACATTTCCCCTCAAGTTGGTGCATAAATATCAAACATGCCCAACTTGCTGACCAGTCTAGAAAATACTCTGTTGGAAACAGCTTTAATAAGAACATTAGCCAGCTGATTTTTTGAACATATATGAGGCACAACAACCACGTTTTCTTCCAATTTTTCTTTGATAAAGAACCTATCCACTTCCACATGTTTTGTTCTATCATGTTGAACCGAATTTTGAGCAATGTCAGATGCTGCTTTGTTATCACAATATAACATCATAGGTTCTCTCGGTGAGTAACCTAGATCAGTCAATAATAACTTCAGCCATAATAACTCTTGAACTCCTATTGCCATCCCTCGATATTCAACTTCAGCGCTCGAGCGAGAAACGACATTCTGTTTCTTACTTCTCCGAGTAACAAGATTTTCACTAACAAACGTGAAATATCCTGATGTAAACCTTCTGTCACTTACATTTCTGGCCCAATCAGCATCAGTGTATCCTTCAACTTTAAAAAAAATCATAGTTTTTTGTAAATAAAATCCTTTTTCCTAGAGCTGCCTTCAAATAACTTATGATCTTCATAACAGCTTTTATATGCTTTTCTCCAGGATTATGCATGAATTGACTCACTATACTCAATGCATAAGAAATATTAGGCCTAATATGTGCTACATACATCAGTCTCCCCACCAATCTCCGATAATGCCCTTTATCAACTAGTACTTGATCAGCTTCAATTTATAATTTCAAACCTTCTTTCATGGGTGTTTCTAATGGCTGGCAGGCAGACATTCCAGTCTCACTTAGTAAATTCAGTTCATACTTTCTCTGAGATAAAAAGATTATTTTTAAAGACCTAAATACTTCGATTCGCCAAGATCTTTCATCTTGAACTTTCGAGATAGATATTTCATTAGTGCTTCTCGTTCTTGTGGATCATTTTCGGTAACCACCATATCATCAACATACACAATGAGTGTTGTGATCTTCCCATGGCACTTCTTCAAAAATAACGTATGATCGGAGTTACTCTGTTTGTAACCAAATTTCCTCATTAATCTAGCGAATCTTCCAAACCAAGTTCTTGGAGATTGTTTCAGACCATACAAAGACCTTTTTAATTTGCACACTTTATTTTTATGTTCCATGGGAAATTTATACCCAGGTGGGAATTCCATGTATACCTCTTCCTCCAAATCCTCATGGAAGAATGCATTCTTCACATCAAATTGTTATATCGGTCAATCCAGATTTGTAGCTAAAGAGAGCAAGATAAGCACAGTGTTAATTTTTGCCACTGGTGCAAATGTCTCCAAATAATTGATCCCATGTGTTTGGGTGTAGCCTTTAACTACTAGTCGTGCTTTGTATCTTTCAATGGTTCCATCCGAGTTATATTTCACCATATACACCTATTTGCCCAACGCGCCTTTTTTCTAACGGCAATTTAACTATATCCCATGTGCCATTCTTCTTCAGGGGTCTTATCTCCTCGTCCATAGCTGCTTTCCATGTTGGATCGTTCAAGGCTTCCTGCACACTGTTAGGAATAGATACAGAGGATAATTGATTTATAAATGACTTATTCGATTTAGACAGCCTATCATAAGACACATAGTTACTCATGGGGTATTTGGCTTTACTAGTGAGATCGGGTTCATATGCTAGTTTAGGAATACCTTTATTGTTTCGGGGAGGGAGTTATTTTTTAGGAGGTTCAAGAGAAGCTTCATGATATTCAAACGCAGATGTGTCAGAGAGAGATTATTGCTTATTTGTGTTAGACGGAGACAATAGTAAGCTTGGGCTTGATAGTGGCAATCCAGGCAATGAGTCATCAGTCCAAATCGGTTCTGCCGGCTGTGGCGAACTCTGTGAGCTTGAAATCGACGGTGAGACTTCGACTTGAATTAGCTCGTCGCTATTACTACAATCAAGAGCCTGAACTTCACTATAGTGCTCCCCCTGATGTTCAGTCTTCGAAAAATACATCTATCCTTCATGAAATACGACATCCTTGGTCACGTACATCTTTCGTGATGGATGATGATAACAGCGATACCCTTTTTGATTAGATGCGTAGCCCACAAATACATATTTGAAGGCATGGGCTTCGAACTTATTCCGGTGTTTTTTGGGTAAGTGAACAAATGCAATACAACCAAATATTTGTGAAGGAAAATTTGATTCTTTAGGAGCCGAGACTGCTTTATGAAGAACATCGAATGGTATTTCAAAGTCAAGAATTACTGACGGAACACGGTTGATCAAATATGCAGCAGAGGAGAGAGTTTCTGTAATACCCTGTAATATAATTAGTGTAAATTAGACACATATTTCTTGGTTGAGTATGGACTAAATTGTAAAGTTGCAAAAGTTCAGGGTTAAAATAATAAAGTTATGAAACTTTAGGGTTAATTATCGTAATTAAACATAAACTTAGATTTTATTTCTTTAAGCCACCGACTCCACTGCCTAAATGTTCCACCATTTCCATTATTCTGCTTTCATTTTCTTCACCGAGCAACAGTAAGAAAAAAAGAAAATAGGTACGGAGATTACGTCTTAGCAATTGGTCATCAAAACTCCGCCGAATCGAGTCGAGCCTTAAGGGAAAGTTGTTGTATACATTGAGGGCTACGCAACGGTATAAGAATTTTAGAGTTGTACCGGTCGGGGTTTGGGTATCAACTCATAATTTATTATTTGGGGCTAAATATTCTGAGGTATGGGTTTAATTATTTTCAAAAGTCGATAGTATAATTTTATTATATATGAATCATCATATTTTAATTGTTTTTGTTTTAAGAATTATTATATGATAAGGATGATGATGCTTTATGATTTATTAAGCCATGTGTATGTTATTTGAAGCAAGATATGCCATTATAATTGATACATTTGTATTATTTGATATACATGAGATATCCCTTGGATGTATAAATATTTTATATTTATGAAATTAATTAATTAAGAAATTATATACATCAAGGAACATGTATAGAGATTTGTTGTGGTTATATGGCATAAATTGTTTCAAATATTCATTTATTAGCATGTTATGCATACTGTGCATCGTCATTGTGTCAACCGAATTCTTGGAGACTTTTTGGCAAGCTCGGATTATTCTTATGGCCTATCATGTGGGCATATATCTTGTATTTATGGTGCTGAAAGCTTCTTATATCTGCTCAATTATTCTGGGATGTGATATGGTTCTGTGATGGGTTTGATATGATGTTATTATGGCCCTTCGATGATGAAGGAAATATGTATTGACTAGTGCTTTCCGATGTGAAAATAAGTAGGGCTCGGTGCCCTTGGATTGAAAATCCCTAAACCCCCGGGGGACAGCAATGAGGTCGGCTGTCTAGAGCCAGCGGTGAGTAGCCCGAAAATCTAGGCCTCGGCAAAGCACTAGTGATTCTGTGATATGATATGGATGGACACATGGTCCAATTATATTATGATATGATGATGATCTTTGATGGGCTGAATGATATTATATTGTGATCATGTTCGACTTATTCTCTGGGGCGGTCAGGCCCGTTCTTCTTCTTATGCTTATGATTCGGCCCAGCTTCAGTATCTCTTGGGGGCGGTCAGGCCCATTGTTATTATCATTATTATGATTCGGTTCGGCATTGGTATTCTTTCGGTATAATGGTTGACACAAGGGAGGTAACCTGCATATGCACATGCATGCATTATTTTATTGGTTGAACCATGATTTATAATTAAATAGTTAATTACGTTTCATACGTAATATTGCCTGTTATACCCCCCCTACTGAGCTGTGAGCTCACCCCTTTTTATGTAAACCAATTCAGGTATCCAGGAGACGGATACGACAGAAGAGGCAACTGGGTCGGGAACGAAATAGAGGATCTCTGATACCGACTCATTTTTGTTGTATAGGTGTGTACATGGCAAGCCACAGCTGGCCTGGGTTGTTGTTTACTATGTAATATATGTTAACATAGTGTGTATGTCTTTTGGATTTCATGCCTGTGTATCGATGTATATTGCACTCATGTTTTATATTACCGCCCGTAGCATGAGTACCATGGTTGTTTATTCTAGGTTATGTGATTTTTCTTGGATTTATTATTTTATTATTTATTTCAAACCTACTTTAACTCGTCTAAGGTGGGTTAGTAACGCTCCAGGTCTTAATTACATGTGTTATCCTACTAATTAAGGCGGGGGTGTTACAGTTTCACCCCGGTAAGATACCAGAGCATTAGCCCCAAGTAATAATGCTCGGACTATTTCTAATAAATGGTGATTCTTCCTTTTCGCAACCCCATGTTGTTGAGGTGTATACGGGCAGGTAATTTGATGGACAATCCCATGACGTTTAAAATACTCCTGTAACGTGGTAACCATATATTCGCCTCCATTATCGCTTCGAAGTACCTGGATAGTAGCATTATATTGTGTATTAATCTGTTTATGAAATTGCTGAAATAAAGAACTAACTTCACTCTTAGATTTCATAGGACGTATCCATGTCATTCTCGTGCAATCATCAATAAAAGTAACAAACCAACGGAAATCACTTAAAGAATTATTAGGAGATGGGCCCTAGACATCAGAATGAATTAACATAAAAGGAACTAAGCATTTATTTAATGATGATGAAAAAGAAGCACAATGGCTCTTTGCCAGTTCACATGTTTCACACTGAAAAATAGAAATATCGATAGTCTTAAAAATTTTGGGAAACAACTTATTTAAATAGCTAAACGACGACGCCACAACCAAATTTCATCTTCAATTTTTTCTCCCCCGGTAGTACTAGTTTGTAGGGCTTGTTGAAACTAGTTTGTACTCTTCACTTCCAGGTCTAAGTAGTACAATTTGCCCTGACTAATCCTATAACCAATCGTCTGCCTTGTTTGAATATCTTTAAAAAACACAATAAGCAGGCAAAAAAATAACAATACAATTTAGAGCATTAGTAATTTGAGTGACAGACAGTAAATTGTAATTGAGTGAGGGAACTATCAGGACAGAGTTTAAATTCATGGAATCAGATAAAGGAACTGTTCCTTCACCGATAACAGGAACTAGATTACCATTCGCTGTGGAAATAAAATTGTTGGATGAGAGGTTAAAATTAGCAACATGTTTAGAATCAAATGTCATATGATCAGTAGCACCAGAATCAATTGTCCACATATTATTCAAAACATATGCATAATTTAAAGCCTTACCAGGTATCTCAACAGTGGTAAATAATTCGGAGGCCTTCTTTCCATCACCTTCATTCTTATGATTTGAACGACGATCACGAGAATTATCCCACCAATCCGGATAGCCAATTACTTGATAACACCCCTTTTTAGAATGTCCAGTTTGTCCACATACCGAATAAGGAGGATATTGAGACTTACTTCCTCGTTCCTTTGATTGCAAGTCAAGAGTTTGATTTGCTTGATTCTGCCAAGTCGAGTTCTTTCGAGGCTGATCTTGGTTGTTCTGTGAGACATGCTTGCCAGCTACTATTGCCGCAACATCAATGTTAGCAACGTTACTGTTCATATTTTGTCGCCTGACATCTTATCGATGAACCAGTGCATATGTTTCTTCTAATTCTGGAATAGGATCTTTTCGTAAGATTTCACCACGGATCTGTTCAAGGTCGTTGTCTAACCCGGCAAGAAATATGTGAACTCGCAAACGCTGAATTGATTTTCTGTAAAATTCCATATCATTCGGACTTTCCATGACCACTTTATCGCGATGATCTAATTCGCTGAAAATTGATGTTAGTTCCCCATAATACTCAGAGAGAGATCTGCAATTTTGTTTAACTGTAAATGTCTTCTGATTCAAGGTAAAAACTTGTAACTCGTCAGCTCCATCATAAAAGGCTTTAGATAAAGACTTCCAAATTTCTCGTGCGGTAGAAACCCGGATATATCGCTTCATAATCTTCGGTTTCATAGACATCAGAAGCCATCTTTTCACTCTTTGATTGTCTGGATACCATGTTTCATATTCTGGAGTTCCCTCTTTCGGAATTGGATTCATACCACGAATAAACGAGAATTTATGTTTTTCCGCAATATACATCTTTATGAGTTGAGACCATAAATCATAATTAGTTTCATCCAACGTAACCTCGATGTTGAATGTAGAACTTTCAGTTTGAACGATAATTGGGGAGGATTCCCTCTTAGATGATTCAGTAATTGCAAATGGCTCAGCAATCATTATGTAGTATTAAAACTAAGATATATAAGCAGTTTCTGAAAAAAATAAAAGCTGAATTTGATATCAAGATAGTAAAAAACCCTAAGAGCCGGTCAAACCTAGTCAAAAACTAGCTGAACCGATCAAAAAAGCTTGTGGTGAACTATTTCTCAAAAATTGAGGCAAATTCTGGAAAAACGAACACTGGATTTGAGATCATGAGGGTCAAAAACCTCCGGAACCAATCAAATCTGGTCAAGAACCAGTCAAAAACAAGCCAAACTAGTCAAAAAGAGCTTTCAGTGAACCGGTCCAGTTAAACAACTGAGTAACGACGTCAGCGGCAGTTAACGGCGTCAAGCGCATGAAGGCGGAGGCGGAACGGGTCTTACCAAGGCTGCGCGTGAGAGTGCATGGATTATGATTTCGAGGTGATTTTTTTTGTTGTTGTAATCGTCTCGGGCAGACTATCACTGCGGTGTAATTAGTTCTTGGTTTGGGACCGTGTAGAGTTTTATCGAGAAAACATGGATGATTTCGTATAGATGAAGCTAGGGTTTGATGGATAATTGTGAGGATTGAATCACTCTGATACCAACTTGAAAATAGAGAAGAGAATTTATGATTACTTGAATGATATTGGTACAAGGGATGCCCTATTTATAGGGGATATACAATACAATGAGAATAAGAAACCTAATAAGAAAAGAAAACCTAAACCTACTAGTATAAAGAAAATAACTAAAAATAGAATATTTTAACAGGTTATGATTCCTCCCTTGACAATTACATTTTTGTAAGGATCGACAATATTGCTCGAAATCCTCATATTTTTAGCATACAATTAAATTCATGAAGAACCATTATAGGTGCATCTAATAAGTACTGAATTAAACCGAAAGAGCATGCCACTGATAATTTAGGCTCTGCTGTTGATGTATCAATCTATCGGTTGGTCACAAGTAATAATATGATTGTTGGATTTGATTTAAAAGAGTATGAGTTCAGTGATGTGCCATTCCCCCATGATATGCGGAAATATAAATTATCACTAATAAAGCTTGTAGGAGGTTCACTTTGCATCATTAATATTTGTCAGAACATTAATGATCGAGGTCGACACGTGGTGGATGTCGAAGGAAGAAGAAACAAAACAGCAACAAAAACAACAACAGTACTATTGGAGGATTAAGTCGATGATGGTGACCATCTCTGCTATATACTTTGATTGCTTTTTTTTCATATTCGTCCAATTGTCTTATATGAAAGATGGGGAAATCCACTTCTGCTTGTGGTACTACAAAGGCAATGATTTTGCGACTAGCTAGGAAGCTTAAATTTGTTCTAATTGACCCCAAAACAAATTGAAGAAGCTTGAAAATTTTGCTATTAACGGTGATTGGCTTGGCTTATATAATACATGCACTTTTGAGTATCAAACGACATACATTGATAGCTTTGTTTCACCTCATTAATTCGGGTTAATATTATTGTTGATCGATGTTAGAACAAGCGAGTACAGTTAGCATTTTGCTATGTCATAGTTATTTTCCGGTTTCTTTTCTATTAAAAGCATTTGTGCCAATGTTTCTTGAATTTTTATATATACGTACATGGTTATATCTTAAAGAATGCGATACTTTTTCATCATATTTAACTAGCTATATATCAGCCTTATAAGAATTTCTACCATCTCCTAAAACACCATATGAACAAACATAATGTTTACACAATGATTATATTAGTTCTATACCAGCTGGTGATGATTGAATGCTATGTTGTATTTGGCCAGATTATTGTAGCCTTTTGGCTTTTCAAAAGCCCGGTAAATATTGGAATTGATCTTGCTTTAGAGGTTTAAGTTTGTACTAATTGTAACTTAATCAGTTCAATTAATTATCAATAGTTTAAAAAGCGCCTGACAAAAGTTGGGCTATAGAGGGGGGCTGACATCTAAAGTTACACGGCGGATTATTTAGTTACTTTTAAAAATATAAAACAAACAAAAAATAACGTACGTTAGTTTAAATAGGATTAAATTTCTTGAATTATTTCATTTGTAAATACATATATGTTTGTCTTCTTCTCTTTTTTTTGTACCAATAACACGTGAGCAAAATAGGAAAACCATCATAATTAAATGTCATAACCGAATTAAGAGACTTTCAATTTATAGATGCTATAAAAAAATGTAGGATTAATCTGGATTATCAACGTTTGAAATTTTAGCACTAACCTTTTGGCTTCAACGTGTCGATCAATTGACAGCTTGTACAGCAAAATTCATTTGAATTTATTTTTACTTAAAAATTGTGGGTTCAGTACTAATTTTCTGCTTTTCAATCCAATAAACGTATAAGAAAAATATTCAGCTTTGACTTATGTATTAAATTTGCCCCAATCGTCAAAGGAACGTGTTCGGACAACTTTCGGGTGACCTGGGCTTTAGCCCAAGACGACATTTTCTTTACGGAGTTTTTAAATAGATTTATAAAATTGGTCTTCTTGTTTTATTGAGAGAATATTTACTCAGCACATTTTTTAAAATAGTTTTTCATTCATCTTAGTGGTAGGGTGAATTTATTGAATGTATTATAAAGATGTTAACCTCTGTTGTTAAAACAAAAATATGGAAGTCTTGTTTCTCACTCAGTAAGAAAAAATTGGCATTTCATCCCACCATTTTTTTTTTATCAAAATCATTCAACACATCCAATCTATTTTATACACGCCAACCACATATCAGCTATTTTTTATACGCCAACCCAAAACATGTTTTTCATTACAAATCTACGAAATTCATTACTATCCTAATAAAGCTTTTTTCCAAACTCATGATTCATTAACAATTGAATTACCGCCTACATTTTCAAATGGATAATTTATTGATTTAATAAAAGTAGTTCACCTTTTTCTTATTTTACTAATTTTCAAAAAAATATACAAGGTTTCGTATTTTACTAATCATCAAAAAATTACACAATTAAATTTGGGATACATAACAAAAACAATATAAGTCATATATTGTATAAATAAATATTAAATATAAGTTAATAGTTTACTTTTTGCTATGAAAGTAGTTCATAAAAACACATTTTGATTTTATTTTAGGTAAAAAAAGAGGTTTGATCATTAGTATAGCGTGTTTTAGTAATCAAACTTTTGTATTTCATTATCTTATGTACCATTACATAAAATTATATTTAGAGCATCTATCCATTAGATTTCAATTCAAAAAGAAAAAAAAAATAGTTCAATCCTTAACATTGAATCAATATGTATAACTAATCTAATGATCAATTGGGTAATCATTATTCAATTAAAAAAAGATATAATCGATTGAATAACAATAAAAAAATATTTTAAATCCATAAATCTAAAAATTATACTAGTAATTACTGTAAAAATAACCTTATAAAATATCTCAAGTATTCCTTCTATTATTTGGAGTTATAATATATATATGTGTGTGTGTGTATGTATGTATAAAGACCCATGTAATTTTTATGTCGTTAAACTAGAAAAGGAGAAACAAAAAATAATGTTAATTGCATGTCGTTTCTTTGGCTTTGCTACCTGGGATAACCAGAAACCTCCGTAATAATTTTGCTAACCGTGGAGGGTGGATTAAGAAGAATAGAAAATAAGAAAATAAGAAAATCAAGAAAAATTAGGGTAAACTTAAATATTTTTAGGGGAAACACATAGAATACTAAGTGGGGTAAAGAAAATAAATTAGTGGGTGCAATTTAAGATTAGTCAAAAATAAGCGACGATTTTTATTAGGAGAGAAATGAGGGTGAGAAGAAAGGTTTTAGGCTACTTTTTAGGTTAACTTGATTTGAAGTTTGACTTTTGTAAGAGTGAAAAGAATAATAATGTGAGTATTTAAGAACACTCTTTTCTTTAACGACAGGAACGCAATTTTTTTGTAATGAGTTTGTTATGTGATGAAAATATTTTCTATCACAAATAATTCGTCATTAAAGATGCACATTTGAGGATGGAATCGTCTTTTCATCACTAATTAAACATTATGTTATAATACTATGGAAAGTGCAAACGTAAACATAAATAAAGAGAGATATAGGGGTTAGTCTATCTTAATTATAATTCGGGTAACACTATAAACACTCCAAATGAATATATTTTCTACCAGTTTAAAAGTGTCTTAGTAATACTTTGTATGCATCTTTTTGACGCTTATAATGCATTGAGGATACCAGTTTTCTTGTACTTGTATTTTTATTTTTAGGAACACTTTTCTTGTATCTTTAAGAATAACTTAATTATTTACATATGTATGAACATTGGATTATTAGATTGTGCAATACTAGTAGCCATATTCTATAATTTTTATCCTTATATTTTCAATTACTCTACATATAACCCCCACATAATTTTTTAATGTTTATATATATGAATATTTTTTGTAAAAGTTGAGTGCGAGCTTCAACTCCAAGTGAGCCTACACCAACTCGATCCGTACTTAGTTAACGTGTTTGTATATACACCGAACCTTTTTTTCAGTCAATTTTTAGCTCAACCTAGTTAAATTTTATAATTTCACCAAATCTTAGTCCATTGGTAATGATTGAGTTAGGAACTTAAATATTTTATTTTTACTTCTTATGCTAAATTTTATATCTTATATTTTAGTTGCAATAGTTTTTCGTTCCATTTTCAAAATTGACTTACATGTATTGTATTAATTATGTTGTATTATATTGATTTAGTAGTATCAAAAATGGTTCAAGCCCATGCATATATACATGTTAATAGATGTGTCTTACCATATTCATTTTATAGCTAGTAATTTTGAGTTGTATTTAGGCTTTCGTTAGTTATTATATATAAAACAATTAAGTGATTAACACGTACGTATTGTGTTTTACCTACTAGTGTATTGTGCCTAATGGATCAAGCTTTTAATTAGTTTACTTGTGAACCCGGCCAGTCGGAAATAGTTTTTGATCCATATGCTTTTGTTAATTCTTAGATCTGTGTTAATATTAGTCTATTTTTTTTCGAAAAATCCTAACTCTACGCTTGTTTGAATCCAATCTAGCAATTCAAAATATTTTGAAGTAGTGTGAGGGTTGAAAGTTAAACACTTTAATTTTTTTTATTTTATCTTTAAAATATGCTCATTAGGCAAACACAATCCTACTTGTTAATTACCTAGATGTATTGAGATTATCGTATATCATGTTTAAACGGTTGTACGTATATATAGTGGTGATTGTATATGCCTCAATTAAATATTATTATTTTATTTTACCGTAGTCCCCATTGAATATTTGAATACTAGTTGGAGGAAATTCAAGAGTGGGTGTCAAAATATTCGAGCAATTCATGGAACGTAGCTATTAGGGAAATTCCGTTGTTGAAACCTTCAGCCCTACCATTTAATTTGAATGCAAATTACTTTCACTTGTTTAATTGAATGAAACATTCAATACCTGATGCTGATTCCTCTATTATTTTTGTTAAACCCAAAATTAATGGCATGCCAGGACCACAAGCAGCATAGATTATATGCATAATTAAGCACATGCAAGTTGGAGCTTAAAAATAGGTGATAATTATATTACATATATACTGATCACTTCATGAACTCATTTATATATTATTGATCATAATTCAAAAAATATATTAATTACGGTCGTTTTATATACGCCTACCCAATAATTTCGTTAAAGCCAGCCACAATAAATATTTATAAGTACTAATTACATCTATATAGCTAGATTAATGTAAATAATTTCGTCTTGTCCTTTTGGTTTACGTGCATGCATACCTTTCTCTATTTAAGATCCGAAACTTTTGCAAATGTGCGTAGCCAAGCAGGACCATTTCATTTCCTTTATAAAAGTAGTAATTTCTTTACATGGTGATTTGTCCTTTTCGAATATATATCGTCTATATATCAGCTGGAGATGTAGAATAAATAAAAGTTAATAAGAATGGAAAATTAAAAATATATAAAAGTAGAACCTAACCTTCCATCTAACAGCTGTTGCTTTCTGTTCGTAGCTAGCTAGCTAGGCTAAATTACCAGTCAGACTCGAGAACCTTCTTTTAGGTACAGTCAAAAAGAGTTCATTTGAAAGATCTTCATCGTTTAATTAAGTATTACAAAATATATATTTATGTTAATTAACAAATAAAGAGGTATTTACAAATACAATTTAAAATTTGAATTGAGCATTTATGGCTCGTTTGGTTCAAGATTTAAACCATTCCAGGATTGCTATATTCCATTCCGAAACGATTCCCGCGTTTGGTTCAAGTTTTAAGTCCGGAATAAATTATTCCAAGAACAAACCTTTCCCCCAAAGTTCTCCCATTTAAATCATAAAGAATAAACCATTACCAATGAGCATCTTTTTTAATTTTTTCATGTTAGGACTAAAATAACACTCTTCCTTATGAATAAATAATTCTTTTTTCATCAATGTATGAAAATATTGTTTGGAATTTTTTTTTAATTATGCTGCTGCACAAAAATGGAAAAAAAATTTATTTGGAACTTTTTTCTTGTTGTAATTTTTGTAGGATAGTTATTAGCTAGGTATGTGTAATTTTTGTAATTTATTATAGTAATCGTCTCTTTTGAAAAATTAGTAGGTGATGTTTTCTCATCTTATAAAAAGAAAGGTATTTGTGTAATTGATACTTTATTCCATTCCTATTCCCGGTTGAACCAAATATTGGCATGGCATCCTAGATGCCAGGAAAATAACTTTTCAGGAATTAAGAATTCTCATTCCATGCCCATTCCATTCCCAAAACTCGAACCAAACGAGCCCTTAAGATTAAAGCTCCCGTACTTTTTCACCGCGCGTCCAATTTTTTTTAACCAACTAAATCTATTATTACTATTGTTAAAAAAAGGAAAAGAAAAAAAGAAGAAGAAGAAGTAAAGATGCACTTCTTGTAACGTAGGATGTGCAGTGTATATAGTCTCGATAAATTAAGATAAGATATATATAATAATAAAATTCGATTGTTTTGACCATTATTAATCTTATACTCCACGTAAATAATTGATATTATCAAGGAAGTATGAATTATGGAACAAAGACAAACATTGAAAGCAGTAAAAGATGAATAAGCGGTGCTGATATGGGTAAGGATATTTGAAACATTTGACTTGTAGTATTTAACATGTGGTGCACGTGAGAAACACAAATTAAAAGTTGTTCTTAGTTTAAAATCTCGATTTGTGATTGACGTAAGTAGAATTTTCCATCCATCTAATAAGTCAACCCTAGCAATTTCACATGATTTTCCAAGCTTTATTTTTATTATTCAGCCTTTACAATCTTTATTTATATATATATATATACAGAAATCGATTTCGAGGGACAATAATTAAGATAATTAGCTAACCATGTCGATAACAAAAACATCTATCGATACTTTTAATCAGCTTCGTCATATCAAGCCTGGTAATAAAGTTAATGTTCGTCATCAAAGGTTCTCCTTCAATCTTCTTCTTTCTCATCATCATGATCAGTTGCGAATTTCCAAACGAAGCGTTTGCTCCTCTTTTCTTGATAGCAGTCGAAGCCTAAGATATCTCAGCAATGGCAAGAGAGGGAAAAGTAACAACAAATCAAAGATGTAATATATATAATGTTTCCTTTTGTATTTTGTATTTTGTACAGTTTACTAAATATGTAAACATAGGCTTATATAAATAACTCCATCTTGTTTTCTTTTATGTATGTATGTATATACAAACAGGGATTTTGCTATATGCAGTAGTCATCAACAAGGAGATCTGGCTTCCTTTGGTTCCTTCATGGAATCTTGGTGAGTTTAATTAGTAAAAGAAAATAAAAGAATTACAAAAGTTGATGCATACTCCAATAGCATGTTTACGTTTAATATTATTGCAGGAAAGGGTGGATTCTTGGAGGATTGGTGACTGTGATTCTACCCTTCTTGACTCACAAATGGGGACCCTTATTGAAATGGACAAGTAAGATCAATTAATCTTCAAGCAAAAACCTTATTTATTTTGTTCTTACGAACACGTTGTTAGATATTATCATCGTAACAACTGTTAGAAAATGGGTATTAGAAAACACATTTTCTACCATTTTGAGGGCAAAATTGTAATAAGACTTTGCACTCGGATGTGAAAGTTCTTAATATATTCGTGTTCTCCTACGTGAGTACATTGAAATCATGTATTTACATGCTCAAAATGGTTAAGTGGTGAATGAGTAATTGTCACTCAAAGTGAGCAAGTTGAAATAGAAAAATGCAATGAAAGTGGGAAGTCCCACATAGGAAAAGTGGAAAAATTCTATGGGTTTATAACTAAACACATGAGAATGCCTTATTGAATGATGCAAGATAAGAGGCTCTTTCTCGCGCACACAGGCGCAGGGGGGGTGCAAATCATGGACCGAAATAAGCCTAGAACCATGGTGGCTCGTGTTGAACCTCCTTCGCGTTTGTTCTAGCTTGTAGGTTTTCTTCTCGGTGGTAAGATTCTAACATCTTCAGTTCGTTCAGTGTACCGAGGTGCTTAGGTAACACTGAAGTACCGTTTCATCCTGGGAAACAGACGTCGTCCGGCAGCCTCCAAGCACTACCGAGGGGCGGCGTAACTGTTTTAAGGAGACTGTGGATATCACAGGACTCGGTTTTAGTGTCGATTAATTTTGAGTATTATCAATTTAGAATACAGAATTAAATTTGTATCATATAAAGTTTCTAACAACAACATTCTTATTGACGATCTTGCTTGTTTTAGCAATCAATGAGATTTTCATACGAAATGATTTTATATTTCTTATATTATTTTTCGGACTATCCATTTTGAACAAAATTTTTTGTAGAGGAGCTTGAAGCCGCAGAGGAGAGAGTAGAAGAAATAGCGGAGGCCATAGAAAAAGTGGCAGTAGAAGTGGAGAAAGTCGCCGAAGACGTTGCCGAGAATCTTCCCGAAGGTGGGAGATTCAAAGTTGCAGTGACTTTTGTGGAAAATGCTGCCAAAGAAATGATTAAGGATGCGGATTTAGTAGAAGAATTCATCCATAAGGTTAATTTTCACCTAAACTTTATTTCTAGATTACTCTACTTCACTAAATAAAATTTCAATCTATCAGGTTTTCCTTTAAGCTTTGCTATTCTGGTCACCAGAAAAGGAAAAAAAAATAATGAAATTGTAATCGAATATAAATTGAAAATCTCAGTGTTTAAGAAAATTAATGTATCTAGCTTGTTCATGTGAGGACAAGTTAAAACATAGAGATTGGTTAGGATCCACTTATCTTGGAATTTAATAATAATAAAAATATTCTTAACCACCCCCATAATCTTTTCTTAAGATGTTAGTTAGCAGCCCAACAACTAAAATATTGTTAATTTCTCATACTTGTCATGCACATGTACCAAGTTTCTAGTTGACCTTGAATGCTGTTATTTTTCCATTAAAAAATTCACAATTTGCTTAATTAATTAAATTAATGTGATGATAAACGTTGACTTCCGGTGAGGTTGATGAAGGTCTCAAGTTATTCAGCTTCTGCATATATGTGAAAGAAAGGTGATTTATTCTCATCAAATTATTTGAAGTTATTAGCTAGAATAACATCAACTTTAGTCAATAATTTGTAGTCTAATGAAATATTTTTTATATATCCCAACAACAATCTTGATTTCGTTCCTCATAAATGAGATAATTAAGCTCTCTTTTTTCTTGCCATTATGGTCCTATCCATTTATTTATTTTCCTCTAGTTTATATATATATAAGCTAGCGTTATATTAATTTCTGTAAAAATGAATACAGGTGGAAGAGGTGGAGAAAGAGGTGGAGTCAATAATAATTGAAGAAGATGTGGATGCTAAATCAGAGGAGGACGCAAAAGTAGATAATGATGAACCAAACTAAAGTAGTTTAATTAATTAACACCGAATTGAGTGTACGTAGATGTTTTCGTGGTCTTTGTACCCCTTGAACATGCAATTGGTAAAAATAGAATAGGCTGTGCATATTAATTTTTTTATATTGCATGTGTATTTTCCGACGGCATTACTATAAATTTAAGAAACATTAATAATATTTTATATATTTATTAGTTTTTTTTTCTTTTGTATATGGAAAATGTTTTTTTTTTCCTTTTTCTGACGGAGTAAATTAACTAGCTAATCAGTACTGTTCCTAAAATTTTGAGGAAAAAAGTGACAATCCTAAAATAGGGTCCTTCAAAGGGCAAAAAAAAACAAAGTTTCCTCAAATAAACATGTTTCGGAGTTGGTATAAACCCACTGTAAATCTAATAATGGAAGGGACACCCAACTTTGTGAAAATTGTGCAAGCGTTGGCCCTGCCAGCCCTTTTCCCATGGAATTTTCAGGGCTTATTATATTTGATCGAGTCTTCATAAAGGAACAGCAATTTTAAATTGCAGAAAAGCTCCCTCTCCCTTTTTGTGATTCCTTGGTGATATTTGTTTCAGACACTTGTTCATATTGATTAAATAACTTGCTAATGTATTGTTTAATATAACAAAGAAGTTAATTAAAATAGTTAAGATATTAGAGCATTTTCGATGGAATACTTAAAATTAGATGAGCATTTGATTATTCATTTAACATGTTAATAAAGTTTTAGGGTTGCTTGTTCTAATGGTGATTCTCTGTGTGAGATTTCAGATGATCTAGGATTGATCTATGATTTAGAAACCTAAATTTATATAGGAAGCTGAGTGCAAGAGTTAGACATGTTAAGGAACTCAAATTAGATATACTAAGGAACTCTAATACATTAGTACAAAACTACAAATAAAATTGGGTAACTATCAACATATTCTCGGAAAAGATTCTTTCTACCTTACCTTGTGTAATTGCCTGGCTTAATAGGAAACTGCCTTAATTATCCTATCTAGATATTTTGTGAAACAGGCCCAGGATTTGCGATTGTAGTCATTAGTACAAAACTACAAATAAAATTGGGTAACTATCAACATATTCTCGGAAAAGATTCTTTCTACCTTACCTTGTGTAGTTGCCTGGCTTAATAAGAAACTGCCTTAATTATCCTATCTAGATATTTTGTGAAACAGGCCCAGGATTTGCGATTGTAGTCATTAGTACAAAACTACAAATAAAATTGGGTAACTATCAACATATTCTCGGAAAAGGTTCTTTCTACCTTACCTTGTGTAGTTGCCTGGCTTAAGAGGAAACTGCCTTAATTATCCTATCTAGATATTTTGTGAAACAGGCCTAGGATTTGCGATTGGAGTTGAGTGTCAGTGGCTTTGGACCATGGGTGGCATGAAGTGGACCACTGATTTTAGCGGTCCAATTCTTCATTTAGTTCACTTGCTTGGTATGGCGGGAGTGGATATTCTTTCATTTGGATCCGGTCACAAGCCATTGGCCACAGTCCACTATGTATAATTATTCGAGTTCAGTCTTTTGGACCAGGTCTAGGTGAATATATTTGGGTCAAAAATTACTCAATTTGATTAAGTATACGTTACAATGTATAACAACTAAAAGGAAAAAAAAGGATAAGATAGATTGACATGAGTTACCATGCATTATTATGAAGTTACGAATGCATACCTCTTCCATAAATACATTGCGAAAGAACGAAAGGTGCAACTATTTCAAATGGCCATTAATTATGTACGGAGAATAAATATAGAATAACGAAGTTATGTCCTTGAAAGAAAGAAAAGCGAGAGACAGAGAACAATGAACAGTTTCTTTACATTTTGCCATTTAATTTTGTAGAGTAAACTATACTATGTGCCACTAAATTATTGACTTGTTTTAATCTATTTATTAAATTATTAATTGTTCGAATTCACCTATTAAATTATTCAATTGTTGCAATTTAACCACTAAATTATTAATTGTTTCGGTTTACCCACTAAACTATGCATTTATTTCAATTTACCCACTAAACTATTCATTTGTTTCGATTCACCCAATATATTATACATCATTTTCCTGCAACCGAACAACCATTTTCTCTAATAATTCCCACCAAATGAAGCACACAATGTATAAAACAGATCAACTTGGGCTATTTTATGACTGAAATGACCAAAATAAACTTAAATGAAGTCGATCATGTACTTCACATATGGCTACATTCTATCCAGTTTAACTGTCAAATTGGACGGAATGGATAAGGTGGTACTCGTTTTAAAGTTGGATAACTAATGTGATTCATTTAAAGTTTGATGACGGTATTGAATCCAAAGTTTAATGGTCATTTGGGTTGTGTACTCTGGTTTCAATTGACAACATTTTAAACTCTTGTTTCATTGGTCTTCTAGCACCCTAAATGTAAATCGCACATGTCTAATTCTGTCAACATTTTAAACAAATTCTGACGAAATTAATGAGTAAATTAAAACAAATAAATAGATGAGTGTGTGAATTAAAATGATTAATAGTTTAGTGGTTAAAGTGAAACAACTGAATAATTTAGTAAGTAAATCAAAACAATTAATAATTTAATAGATAAATCAAAACAATTGTACAGTTAAATGAATAAATTAAAAAAGAAAAAGAAAAAGAAAAAAAAACCTCAATAGTTTAGTGACTTCATTTGTAATTTACTCAACTTTCTACATCAAGGAGGCTAGGACCAGTTTCTTTACAAAAGTCATTTGCTTTCCATGAGGATTTATCTTTTCGAAATCTTGGCACACTCAAAAATAGGAGAAAAAGGAAAATCTAATTAACTGATTAATATGGTTTGTGTACGTGTAGCTCTATATATGGTTTTTCAGTTTTCCAGTCAAGACGCAAGATCCTTTCTTACAGATGGAACAATTAGTCTACAATCTGTTAGTGTTAAGAATAGTTAGTTTAAACAATTGATTTTATATAAAAAAAAAATTATAAAATTTAATATGATTATATAAGTGTAGGAGTGTTATTATATAGTAGCGAGATATTTTAAAATAAAACTTTACACTTGTAATTCAAAAATATTTAAGTTGGGGACAATATTATTATTTTGTGCGCGGACCAGTAGGCTCAATTGAAGTCCTGGGCCCAGCCCCATGTGCTAACATGGACACAACAATTGGTATCAGAGCTCGAGGTGAATCCACACACTTGTGGAGCAAAATCGGTAACTGAATTCGATAGAGTCAGGAAGAACGCGGTAGAGTTAAGAAGAATTCGGTAGAGCCAGAAAGAATTGGGGCATGTGGTGAGATGATGTCCATCTCATACTCAACCTAGCTATGGCCCAAAAGTATTTAAATTGAGAACAATATTGTTCGTGAACCGGTAGGTCTAGTTGGAGTCCTAGACCCGGCCCCATGTGCCAACGTGGGCACAACAATTAGACCATCTACATGTAATAAAGTAAATTTACCAACTAATTTAGGTGAGAAGATAAAAAATAAGTTGAGACATGTGGTGAGATGTTGTCCATCTCATAATCAATTTTGTGAATATATATCTTCCATCCTTCTTTATGTTTTGTGAAAAAAAATTCTTCACTGTTACCGAAAGAATTTTTTTTTGTGGAAGATGAGTAAGCGTTAATCTCACTTTTTTCCTCAACTTAATTTTTATTTTCTCACTCAAATTAATTATTTTTCTTTTTATTTTTTATGTTTCTATCAAATACAACATTTAAATTGCTAAGACAAAACTAAATGCAGTAACGGACAAACTATTTGATAAATGTAGAGAAAGAGAGAAAGAATACGTATTCTGTATATTTTGATATATGCTTTACAAGAATAAAACCCCTATATATACAAGTATAAAAGGACATAGAAAAGGAAAGCCTATACTAAGAAAAATAAACATAAGGAAACAAAGAGAAAAGGAAAGCTAAATTACAGGAAAATATTAAAGGAAATAATATTTTAACACCCCCCTTAAAAGCATGCGGAGCTTGGACACCAGACATTGGAAGTGAGCAGTCATATATGATTTAGTGAAGAGATCAGCCGGTTGAAGAACGGAAAAGATGTGAGGTAACTGAATGTGTCCTTGGGGAGATGATGACGAGTAAAGTGACAGTCCACTTCAATATGCTTGGTGCGCTCGTGAAAAACATCATTATGGGCTATTTGAATAGCACTTCGATTGTCACAAAAAAAGGGTGTGGGATCCGGAAGAGAGATGCCCATATCTTGGAGGAGCTAGCGAAGCCAAATAATTTTCGTGGTAGTATAAGCGAGAGCACAATATTCAGCCTTAGCACTGGAACGAGCAACACAGTTTGCTTCTTGCTTTTTCACAAAATAAGAGAGTTACGAGAAAAATGCAGAAGCGGTGGTGGATCGTCGATCTGTAATATCACCTGCCTAGTCAGAATCAAACTACCCTTCTAGCGTAAGACTAGAGGCTGACGAGAAATGTAGGCCTTGGTATATGGTCCCTTTTATGTAGCGGATAATACGAAGAACAGCAGCAAGTGAACAGAGCAAGGTGCAGACATGAACTGACTCATAGTGTGGACAGCATAACTGATATCGGCCTGGTGATAGTGAGATAGTTGAGACTACCCACAAGCTGTCAGTATAATGTAGGATTAGCCAAAGAGTACCATCGGAAAGAGAAAACTTGACGTTCATTTTAAGCAGAGTATCTGCAACCTTGTTATCTGTTAGGCCAGCACGGTCAACAATATCAGAAGCATATTTCACCTGAGAAAGAAAGTATCCTGTAGAGGAATGATCAACCTCAATGCCCAAGAAGTAGCGAATAGTACCCAGATCTTTCATTTCAAAATATGAACACAGATAGGTTTTGAGTCAATATATACCGTCCAAATCATCCCTAGTAATAATCATATCATCAACGTATATTAGAAGAATAATAATGCCCCGTGAAGAGGAAGATGTGAACATAACTGAATCATATGTACTCTGAGAGAAGCCATGGTCAAGGACAGCGGTAGAGAATTTTTTAAACTAGGCTCGGGGTGCTTATTTGAGACCGTAGAGAGTACACCGTAGTTTGCATACTTGCCTAGGGGAATGAGGAAGGCCGGAAGGAGGTTGCATATAAACCACTTTAGAGAGATCACTATGAAAAAATGCGTTCTTGACATCCATTTGATGAATCGTCCATTGTCGAATAGAGGCAACTGAAATTAGAGTGCGAACAATAGTCATACGAGCGACATGAGCAAAAGTTTCCTCATAGTCGATGTCATATTCTTGAGTAAAGCCCTTGGCAACAAGACGAGCTTTGTATCGATCAACAGAACTATCAGCCTTAGTTTTAATTTTGTAAATCCATTTATAACCAACAACAGAGTGACCGGCAGGTAAGGTGGTAAGATCCCATGTATTGGTCTGTTGGAGAGCAGTAAGTTCCTCAGTCATAGCCTGTTGCCAAAGAGGATCTGAAGAAGCAGTGCGGTAGGAGGTGAGTTCATAGAGACAGCATGGCAGAGAGAAACAATGATAATCTGATAGTTTGGCTGGTGGGCGACGATCACGAGTCGGTCGTGGCACAGAACCGTCGATGGGACAGATAGAGTCAGGACAGGACGTAGAGTCATCAGCAGGTGGATCCAGATATAGAATCAGTGGCAGGAGCATGTAAGGGTGCGGGGAGCAGAATGGGGAGAGGAGTGGGTTGAGGAGGAGGGGGAATTAGTGGTAGAGAAGTCAGGAAATGGATCAACCGGTAGGGAGGGCTCAGTGCAAGACACGGAATCCTTAGACAGGGTGTAGTATGGGGTATTTTCCCAGAAGGTAACATGTCGAGAAATACAAAGTTTTTTGTGTGATAGGATCATAAACAATAACCCTTTTCTTGAACGACATACCCTAGAAGACGCACATAGCCGTTTTTGGTATGAGTTTGTGCGTTCTCGTTTTGGAAGAAGCACAAAACAGGTGGGTCCAAAAACACGAAGATAGGAATAATCAGGTCTGATACCAAAGAACGTTCAAAAGGAGAGATACTACGGTAACCACGGAAGGAATGCGATTAATGAGGAAGGCAGATGTATAGATGGCTTCACCCCAGAAAACAGAAGGACAGAGGACGAGACAAGTAAAGTCCAGGTTGTTTCAACAAGATGACGGTGTTTGCGTTCGGCAATCCCATTTTGTTGAGGGGTGTCGAGGTAAGAAAGTTGAGGATGGTCCCTTGAGATTTAAGAAAATTAAAAAAGAATTTAGACAAATATTCACCTCGGAGTTGGATCGAAAATTTTAATGATTTTTTAAATTGAGTTTTAATCATAGTGACAAATTCAATGAACGGAGTAATCATTAATGAACACAACATAATATAAGGCCCCACCCATATAGGTAACCGGGACTTTACCCGAGACATCAGAATGCACAAAATCAAATGGAGAGTCTGAAACAGTAGTATTATTATTAAAAGGAAGAGCTGGTTGTTTAGCCAGTTTACAAGCAACACAAGAGTGATCTTTGTCTAATGTAGCTGGTCCTAACAATCTCTTTATTAACCATAAATTGAAGACGCGAAAAAGAAACATGACCTAATCTATAATGCCAGGAAATAAATGAGTAGGGATTGGGGGTAAATGTCGCGAATGAGGAACCACTGGGAGAAGGAATTTGTAATCTGTCTGTCATATATGCGTCCAACTCTATGGTCTATCCCAAATGATGTCCCCGTCGAACGGTCCTACACAACAAAACCAGAAGAATCAAATGAAATGATTAGCCCAAAGTCACATAATTGGCCAACAGATAAAAGTTGCATAGATAGTTGAGGGACAAGAAGAACATCAAGAACAGACAAACCGTTGGTGGTATTGATGGAACCAATATGACTAGTAGAGATAGTGGACCTATTAGCTGTATGAATCGGGGGAGATAAGTGCATCGGACTAGAAGTGGCAAAGTGGGTAGAGTCAAATGTCATGTGGTTTGAAGCTCTAGAATCAAGGAACCATGGAGAGGTGAGTGTGCCAGTAGGAGCAGAGAAGGCAGATGCAATAGTATGACTAAGCTGGGAAGGGTTGGTAGAGTCCTCAGGAGTGGTGGGCGGACAAAAACCAGATGGAGGCGATAGCTGATACTTGATGGATCAGATGATGTGAAGGCAGCAGCAGAGTGGGAGAAGTTTTGTAGGCCTCGCATGTAACGAGAAGTATGAGAGGGGCAGTATAGTACTTAACTTTGTGACCAAATTTTTTGCAGTAGTTACATTTGACCTGTGATAAACCTCTAGGTGGCGGGGGAAGTTTGTGGGAATATGTTGAGGTATGAGGAGGGCGTGGGGAAGGGTGATATATGGGAGGTCTATAAGATTGTTACTGAGGGCGAGGGTTGCAATGAATATTGAAGACAGAGGTGAAGAGATGCCTCGGTGGGTTTCTTCAGTATTTAATTCAGTTAAAGCCACTTTAACGGTAGGCAGAGGTTTACGGTGGAGCATGGCAGCTCGTAGTGATTCAAATTCTTCTCTGAGAGCCATAAGAAATTGGACAAGTCGAGTCTCCTCACAAAAGATTTTTCACAATTACATATCAGTAGTCCACTGTGGTTCCATAAGTTCCAACTGATCCCACATAAGAGACATACTAGAATGAAAATCAGAAACATATTGTCCTGTTTGTTGTTGTAGAGCCCGTATATCCTGTTCAAGTTTGTACTTTTGGCAAAATTAGTTTGAACATATCAGTTTGCCAGAAAATTCCAAGCTTTCTGTGCAGTATCACATTTCCCGAGCTGTATGCTAATGGATGGAATAACGGTATTGACAATCTAAGTCAAGATCTTGTTATTATTAATATCCCATTCAGAAAACTTGGGATCAATATCAGCAGGACATTTTTCTTTGCCAGAAACATAATTCCATAAACCTTTTCCTTTTAAAAAATTGCGAAACAGCATTAACCAATGACTATAATTGTTCCCATCAAGTTTAATGGTAATAGGTATTTCAGAATTGAAAGACATGGTAAAAAGAAAATAGAGAATTAACAGAGATGAAACCTGAAACTGGTATTTTAGGGATGGAATTGGCAAAAACGAAGGCCGCGGTTGAGTCTGGAACGCTGGAAAACCTTGAGAACAAGTATGTGTGTGTGTGTGTTTTTTTTTGGAATAGTAACTTAACGGTGTTAGATTTCTGCCGTTAAAGGGTGACGGCGTCAGGTAACCGCCGTTAAAGGTGACAGCGTCAGTTGGACAACGCGTGAGGCGCGTGAGACTGTGCGCGTAGGAAAGTGCGTGAGGCGCATGAGCGCGTGGTAGTATCTGCGCGTGAGATCTGCGACGGATCTGGAATTCACTCGTTGGCGCGTGAGCACGATTTTCGAGGTGATTTTGACGGGCGCTAGAATCGTCTCTTCAGAACGATGGCAGCGGTGATCGAATGCGGCATTTTGGAGGCGGCGATTGGGTAGTTTTCGAGAGTATTAAGAAGATTTTAGGTGAGGATTGAGAAAGGATTTTAGTTAGGGTTTGGACAGATTGGGTGGTTTGGGTGGTGGATTTAGGCAGTGGAGAGGTGGCAGCGAGTTTGGCAGCGGTGGTGGGATGGATGGACGGACTATGGTTTAAACAACCTCTGATACCATGATAAATGTAGAAAAAGAGAGAAAGAATATGTATTCTGTATATTTCGATATATGCTTTACAAGAATAAAACCCCTATATATACAAGTATAAAAGGACATAGAAAAGGAAAGCCTATACTAAGGAAAATATACATAAGGAAACAAAGTGAAAAAAAAAGCTAAATTACAGGAAAATAATAAATGAAATAATATTTTAACACTGTTTAGTTAAATGATTGCTCTAATTCTGACACAACTTGGGATGATAAATATACTATATATTGTCTCATTTTTTTTATTTTTTTTTAATACAAATAAACCATTGAGACGATATTTAAGATGTCTTTTGAGAAATTAAAAACCTTATGGAACGATACTGAGAGTATCTTCTCAAAAACAACCAATCCAAATTAATATGGCCCCATACTAAACTTGCATAGGACGATGTTCTCTTCATCTTCTAAAATATGTGTTTCTGGTTTTTCAAATAATTGTTGAGACGTGGGAAATATTACTCATATGTATGAGACTTTGTTATTTTTTAACCGGCATAATTTTCCAACATCAATAGAAGAAATCACTCTTAAAATGCTTCTTGTCTGCCGGCTGGGTAACGTATCTTTATAATAAATGTATAACCCACGTGATGCATGGATGACACTATAAAAATTTAATACTTTTATAACTTTTTATAAAAATCGTAAAAATAAAATCTTTTATAAAATAACAAAGTGTAATAAGTTTGAAAGTTACAAATAATATATGTATTTTAAAAAAGGTCGTAAATAAAGTGTGATTATGTTATAATTACTGGTAAAAAATAAATAGTCAATTGAGGAATTAAACTATACACCCAAAATTACAAGGACTCATAACATTACACCAATGTGCTAGAATTGACTCTTATTATTTATTGGAACCATATTTATTTAAATCAACATTGGATACCCTTTCTGCATCAAACAACTTTTACAACTTTTTTAACCCAAGCCCCTGTATTTTTTCATGAAACAATAATTATTTTCAACCCATTTTTTTAATTAAATATTAGATAATGGAAAATCTAATCTCTTCATGAAGAAAGAAGAAGAAAGGGAATGATTTTTTAAAAAAATAAGTAATAAAATGAACCAATTCAACTTCTTTGTCTAAACTAATACTAAGTTATGTAATTTTAGATATTTTTGTAACACCAATTACGATAATTTTTCTCAAATCGAACTAAAGTTAAAAAATTAAAAAATTAAATTTGATGGTTTATCAAGAAGCGTGTGAAAATAAACAATATTGACTATTTTTCAAAATATAGTCATAAAATAAAATTGTTTCACCTTTTGTGACTTTTTTCAAAAACTAACTTAAAGTTTAAAAACAAATAAGATTATTAAACCAAAAGCACCATGAAAAAATAACAAAAGGTGACTTTTTTTAGTCATAAAATTGAATTATTTCATCTTTTATGACATTTTGCCAAAACTGGCAAAAAGTTAATTTGAAAATAGTCATAAAAAGGTAAAATTCTTGTAGTGTGATTCAATTAATGGAATATATCAATACTTTATCGGTGTAGTCTATTCTAAAAAATTATTATAAATGTCTAATATTACCTTGAAAATATGAACTCAATAACTTATGGTAACACTTTTTCTCATAAACTTTGACAAATTGAGATAATATTGAAATTGAACGTGTTAAAAAAGAAAATGAAAATTAATTGTAATTACTTCAGTGTTGTTGAATGATTGACTATCTTCTTAAAAAAAAATAGTATGCGTTATGATAAAAGATAGTGCTAATCAAAATTTAACAATATTTTAAAAAATCATAAGCAAGTAAAAACTTTAAAGGATCATAAAATAAGTTTTTGCAATATTGCCCTTTATACATATTATGTCATTCATAAAATAGAGGTACCTTCAATCAAAACTTAAAAGTAAGGAAAATGAATGAAATTCGAGACTAAAATTTTAACGAAAAACTTATCGTTTGTTCTCTTGAAAGTTAGAGAAGCAAGAGATAGATCTAAGAAAATACAAAGGTAAATAAAAATAATTTAATTACAAACACGGTAATTTTAATACAAAATTTATCATGAAAATATGTTCACTTGAAGAATAGAGAAGAAAGTGATTGACCTACAAATATATAAAGCTAAACAAAAATACAAATAAGAACATGGCAACAACCTAATATATTAAAATACAATACAAATTGATATGCAAAAATAGACTTTTGAATTATAGTGAAAAAAGAAGAAACTCATATATACCAAATTAGAGCAAATGGTGGGATTATAAGAGGTAGAAGTAAGTATATATAAATTATCATTACCATTATTAATTAATGAGTAATGTTGTTGTAACAATAGGGACAAAAGAAGACCAAAAGACCAAGAATATAAAACAATCTAGAGGACATAAAATATATTAATACTCATAAAAGTTAATAAGAATTGCATTAATTGTGTTACTTCCTCCATTTTACTATATAGTAAAGTAATAATAGATAGATAATAGAACCTACACCTTTTAATTTCACACAAGATACTTGCTCGAAAGTCTCTCTTAAAAATTAAATTTTCTTTTCAAAATTAGAAAAAAGAAATGCACAAGTCTCTCTTCTTAATAATATATAAAGTTTTCTTTTTAAAGGTGAAAAGAGAAATAAGTCTTGTGTAATCACACGACTTCTCTCACAAAATTGTTAACTTAATTAAGTTGTAAATTAAATTCATTACGTACACATCACATCAATTAAAAAAATAAGAAAATTGACCTACTATATGGGTAAGTGTAGAATAATTTTGCACATAATTGATCATTTGGTCCACGAGAAATATAATAATCCTCCACCACCACGTCGCTGAAAATGATTTTTGGCCAATGGAGCACTATTTACCAATAATAAAAAAATAAAAAATAAAAAAAATAACCTGTTTCTAGACTCCATCGCCCGATATTAATTGTTAATACTCCTCAGCTTTGCAATCAATCTGTAGAACAACCATTTTACAGTGCGTACTACAGTTATATCCTCCATACTATAGTAATATATACATTCTAATATATAAATATTGATCGATCTCAAGGCCTGTTAATTTAATTGAAAAGGTAACACTAGCTAGCTATTAGTAATTACTACTGATCGATATATATATATATATCATCATGTCGATGACAACAGTAGTACTAACTTCGGCTTCTACGAGATTAATGAGCAGCAGCAACCTTCATCAACATATCAAGCCTTGTACTATTAGTCAAAACTCTTCTTCAATCCCCTTTCTCACAAGAATCGGAGCTTGCGGTACCTGATCGTCAATGGCAAGACAGCACAAACTGACAACAATTCAAGATGTAATATTATATATATATATACTTCCTTAACTTTATTTTGTTTTTAAGTTTCTCGATCAGTTGATTAGTGCTAATAACCAAAAAACATATTATTTACAACATATTTAGTGTAATACGTGGTGCACACCTCAGTGATGAAACGCCATGTAATATATTAAGCATTCTTCACACGGGCTGTACCTGGTGGTGTGAGTCAGTGCCACCAGTTGCGCGCAATTTTGACATATGTTACCAACATAGACATCAATATATATATATATATGTACATATTTAACTATTGTTCTATGCAGGGATTTTGCTACCTACAGTAACAGTACTGATAAACAAGGAGAACAAATTTCTTTGGACCCCTGCTTAATTCTTGGTGAGTAAAAAAAATAAATTGAAAGAGAGAACTTAATTAGTTTATATTATATCAATATAATAACTAATCATGTTTTTACACTAATATTCTTGCAGGAAAGCTTGGATTCTTGGAGGATTACTTACCGTAGTTCTGCCATTTCTGACCAACAAATGGGGTCCCATATCGAACTGGACAAGTAAGGATATATAATCGAACATCAACTATTGCTTTAACTAGGAAAATCAACCCAACGTAGAGATTGTCAACGACATAGTTGTTGATGGTTTTTTACTGTTGATTTTGATGATATATGAAAGTTTGATATATACCAATGTGTTCGTGAAAACTAAACAAGTGTTATAAATATTTTTTTTTTTGTTTGACGTACTAGTTAACACCTTAATTTGTTGTCCCAAAAAATTGAAATTTGTAGAGAGTCTTGAAATGGCGGAGGAGAAATCGAAGAGATGGTGGAGGCAGTGGAAAAAGTTGGGGAAGAAGTGGAAAAGTAGCAGAAGAGATCGAAGAGAAGCTTCCCGATGGTGGAAAACTCAAAAGTGCAGTAACTTTGGTTGAAAAAATTGCCAAAGAAACAGTCAAGGATACCGATAAGTCGAAGAATTAATCCATAAGGTTAGACACAGAACGATACCTATGAAGTTTTTTCTTTGCATTTATACTATTACCATGGATTGTAAAATAAAAATAGTGGCTACCTCGAGCTCAAAGGAATTAAACCACCTTCGATCGCTTAGGCCTTAGATGGAAGTTAAAGCTAGGTTCAAAAATTATTTTTAACAATAATATAATACTTTTTTATTAAAAAAAATATAATTATTATGAGCAAAATTGAAAAGGTTCACTTTCCGTGTCATAATTTTTAGTAACTTTTTATATAAAATAATATAATATGGGATAATTATTTTTCTTGAATATATAGTTTAAAAATATTAAGTTCAGAATCCCGATGTGGTTTAGAAAAAAATGTTCCTACTTCACGACAATTACGAGCAGCTTAAAGTAGTGCAATTGTTTTGACTTTTTATCTTACGAGATGAACTTCACGAAATCACGGTAGGTTTCACAAATGTTGACTATATTATTTACGTTGTTTGTTGGTGAGAGGTATAAAGTAAGATGCAATTGGGTGCTTTGGTTCGACAATTTTTTTTTTTGGACAGTTGAATTCGATGTAGTCATTAATAACGAGAACAAGAAGCAACACAAAAAGTAATTAGTACATAAAAAGATTCATCAATTAACTGTGTTTAATCAATAACTTTTACTGTTAACAATTTACAAGTAAATCTCTTTTTATTTTTTGATTAATAACAAATAATTTTTTTTCATATCATTTATAAATCCATCTAGCTAGTCTTTGACGTGCTAAGCAATCTAATAATAATGCTAGCATCCATATACCGACTAATGTTAATGGATGTGACTTGAAAATAATTACTGGATACAATGTACGTGCAATAATTGACTGTGCAAAAACATTAAATAACAAAATTAAAATTTCAAATCATTTCTGTAGTTTTTTGTAATTATCTAGTAGCTCCCTTGGATGTAGGGAAATCTTAACCGTTGTGTCACGGCGCTGAGTCATTGTTATAACTATTATAACAAATATTTATTTACTCTATGATTTAATGTACGTTCATGTATCCCATTAATTGTTCCATTTGCACCAAAATTATAACAATAAATAATCAGTATCTCTTTAATTTCCTCACCTGGTCCCTTACTGATACCCTTGCGAGCTGAGGCCTCAATATATATTGCTGCATTATTCATTAGCATAATATTTTGCTAGTGTATAAAGCATTCAGAATTGCTGGTAATGACTACTATGAAAATGATATGTGCGGGGAAAATGTGGAGAAAAAAGTGGACGCATAATTGAAGCGGGGTTGATAAATCCAGTGCGGCTGCTAAGGAGACAACCCACAGCATGAGCAAAAAGCTATCTTATGTTAGTGCATAACCTTCCATGTGTAATTTTCTTGTTCCACTTTATATATTTCCGGACTGTGACGCACTATTTTTGGAGTAAATGTTGGAAAAATCATATGTATTACATAGGCGCTGAACAAAAATTAATGGTGGACTAACTAACACAATATATGAGGCATCTTAAAAAAAGTGAGACACTAGGAAATGGTCCTTCATTAAAGTGTTTAAGGAAATCAGGACAACAGTTCAACTTTTATTGTTTAAGTCCCTCTAGCAGTTAATTCATCGGTGGAATCAGTCGGTAAACCAAACCGATCCACTCTCCCCGACCACCGAACCGACATTAATCGGTTGGCACAAATGGGAACCTATTTCAACGGAAAAGTCGGTTTGCTCGATAATATTCAGTCGGTCGGATCAGTTACCACTGTGGACCGTTTCATTGAGATTTTCAGATTTAAACAATGCACTCAATCAACCAATAAAAATTAAAATTTAGCAGGCAGCATCAATTAAATTAAACTTTAAAGTTACAACTCCTTATCCCAAATTCAAACTAATAAAACTTAATTCAAACCAACAAATCCACACAATAAAATTCAAACCATCACACAGAAGGCAGCGAGCAGCAATAATGGAGGAAGAGACGATGCAAGAAAAGGAGAAGAAAGATCCGAGGAAAAGGCGAAAAGGAGAAATGGAGGAGTCGAGGACGGCGTTGCTAGAGATCTGAGGAACTGAAGAAGAGACGAGAGGAAAAATGGAGGAGTGGAGGACGACGCGGCGCTGCTCAGTGAAAAAGGGGGGTTTAGGTTTTGTGTGGGGTGAAATCGGTGGGAGTGAAAGTGGCGAGTGGGCTGTGGGAGTGGGTCAGTGGGGATTGGAGCCTGGGGTGTAGTTTAAATTGTTTAATACAATATTTTATAATTTATATTATTACTTCAGTGGGGATTGATCTATAGAAAAAACTATAATATATATAAAAATAATAAATTTTATTATTATTTTATACTAATCGGTTGGTTCAGTTCGGAGGCACAAAAAATCACAGTACACCGACATCGACTCCGATGTGCATCGGTCGGTTCAAAATACCGACCGGTTTTTTTGATTTTTCAAAATGTCAAAAAATATGTCCGGTTGATTCGGTCGAAATGTCAGTTGGTTCGGTTTTTTGGGTAAAATTTCCCACCCCTAGTTAATTGGGTAGTTACGTTGGTTTGTGTTATTCTATAATATTGTGGGTTGACAATTATATGGTCTTTAGTTTTTGGTACAATTTTTTTTGTCAATCCAGGGAGTTATAGATGGCACTTATTGTTTATGCTAGTTACAATTGTTTTGTGTTAAATTTTTATGTTAAGGACTAGTTAATTTTTTTGTAAACGATTTTTTATTACTTCCTTCTTACATTGAATAATAATCTTCATCAATAATTTTTTTTTAAAAAAAATTAGACAATCTAAAATAACATATATTAAACATTATTATTATGTGTTTGAGATTTATTATTGTTACCAACTTCTTCCGGTGTTTTTTATTATCATTACTATGTGCACGGTTTGTAACTAGGCAATTTATTTATTTTGTTATTATAAGAACCTGATAATTGAAAGTTGACACTGAGCAGTTATAGCTTAATAGAATTTTAGTTGGCACCAAAATAATTTTATTACTATAGAGAGGTTATAACTTAATAGAATTCAGTTGTAAAAAAAGTGACTACAAAGTATATTCATAAATCATTGAGTGTGCCTGTAATCTCCGATAGTGTATGTAACACTCCCGCCTTAATTAGTAGGATAACACCTATAATTAAGACCTGGAGCGTTACTAATCCACCTTAGACGAGCTAAAGTAGGTCTAAAATAAATAATAAAACAATAAATCCAAGAAAATCACATAGCGTAGAATAAACAACCCTGATACTCATACTGTGGATGATAATATAAAATATGATTGTAATATACATCTATACACATACATAAAATTCGAGAGGCATACACACTATGTTAACATGTATTACAAAATAAACAACAACTCAAGCTACCTGTGGCTTGCCGTGTACACACCTACACAACAAAAATGAGTTGGTATCAGATGTCATCTACTTCGTTCCCAACCAGTCGCTTCTTATGTCGTATCCGTCTCTTGGATACCTGAATTTGTTTACATAAAACGGGGTGAGCTCACAGCTTAGTAGAGGGGATATAACAGGCAATATTACGTACAAAACTTAATTAACTGTTTAATCATAAATCATGGCTTAATCGATAAAACAATGCATGCATGTGCATATGCAGGTTACCTCCCTTGTGTCAACCATTATGCCGAGAGAATATCGAGACCGAACTGAATCATAATAAAATAATAACAATGGGTTTGACCAACCCCAAAAGATACCGAAGCTGGGACCGAACCATAATTATAAGAAGAAGAACGGGCCTGGCCGCTCTAGAAAATAGATCGAACATAATCACAATATAACATCATCTGACCCATAAAAAGATCATCATCATATCATAATAATTTTACCACATGTCCATCCATATCATATTATAAAATCACAAGTACTTTGCCGATGTCTTGATTTTTGGGTTACTCACCGCTGGCTCTAGACAGTCGACCTCATTACTGTCTTCCAAAGGTTTAGGGATTTTCAACCCAAAGGTACCGAACCTTACTTATTTTCACATCGATAAGCATTAGTTAATACATATTCCCTTCATCATCGAATGGACACAATACAAATCATAATCAGATTCATCACGAGACCATATAACGTCCCAGAATGATACAACAGATATAAGAATCTTTTGGCACCATAAATACGAGATATATGCCCACAAAATAAGCCATAAGAATAGTCTGAGCTTGCCGAAAGGTCTCAAAGAATTCAGTTGACACAATAACAATGCATAGTATGCATAATATGCTAATAAATGAATATTTGAAACAACTTACGACATATAACCATAACAAATCTCTATACATGTCCCTTAATGTATATAATTCATCAATTAATTAATTTCATAAGTATACAATATTTATACATCCAAGGGATATCTAATGTATATCAAATAATATAAATATATCAAGTATAATGGCATATCTTACTTCAAATAACATATACATGGCTTTATAAATCACAAAACATCATCATTCTCATCATATAATAATTCTTAAAATAAAGACAATTAAAATATAATGATTTATATAGAATAAAATCATATTATCAAGTTTTAAAAATAATTAAACCCTACCTCAAAATATTTAACCCCAAAGAATAAAATTTGAGTTGATACCCGAACTCTGACCAGCACAACTCTAAAATTCTTATATCATTGCGTAACCCTCAACGTATAGAACAACTTTTCCTTAAGGCTCGACTCGATTCGACAAAATTTTGATGACCAATTTATAAAGAGAAAGCTTCATACTTAATATCTTTTTCCTTTATGTCTCTCTCGGCTAAGCAAAATGAAAACAAAAGGAATGAAGAAAGTGGAGAATAATTCAAGTGGTGGAGGTCGATTACTCTTAAAAGAAAAAAAATCTAACTTTTGCTAAATTACGGCATTTAACCCTGAAGTTTTTTAACTTTATTATTTTAATCCTGAACTTTTACAACTTTACAATTTGGTCCATGCTCAACCAAGATTTTAAACTCTTCAAAAAATTCACTTAATCGATATTAATATGTGTCTAATTTACACTAATTATATTAGGGGTATTATAGTGTACTTATAAAAACAAAGTAAAATAACTTAAATATTTAAAATATACATTAATATATATTCAAACAACCACATAGCTAGGTTAACTAGCAGTTACTTGTCCATGACTAGGTTCCTGTAGGGATTGATCTATTAACAGGATGTACGTCTCGTGTTCGATTCCTCATACGTGCAAATTTCTTGTAACTCACATCTAATGTGATATGAGGACGTACATCTCGTAGAAAAAAATATATATTCAAATATATTTTATTGCAATGTTTGATACCAACATAAGCACATTGAATTTATCTCTCTTCTATTAGTTTTTTGAAGATAGATATTACTAAGTTTTTGTATGAGACTAAGTTGATAACAGAGAAACACAAGCTAGATTTGTTAACTTTTACAATATTATATATCTAAAAGGCAAATTTGATAACATCGAACAACTAAAAATATTACAATATAACTGTGAGTAAGGGAAGGGCAGTAAGTAAATATGTAAAGAAGGGTTATTGGCCAAAAAATATAGGGTTTGTTGGGTCATTGTATATATATACACAATTCAACTTGGTAAACCCACAAAGCAAGAGAATATAAATAACTAAACCAAAATTTCTCCTATTACTTCTT